>CBVK0100005528.1:0-15393 GCA_900067695.1 Picea abies | reverse complement strand
CATCTCTTTATAAACAAAATGTGACATTAAACTGATGGGCGTCGGGCTCTGCCCCTGCTGCAATCCAGGAGTGACTTCTGACGCTAACACTACCCTAACTCCACCCAAATCACTTCCACCTCCCAAAATAACAAATCCTTCCCTATAAACATATGGTATGAAGAGGAATGCAAGGCCCTCCACCACCATCTTCGACATGCATTTACCCATGCTCACCCCTCCTATTCCAACCTCAAATCTTCTTATCATCGTCTCCTCTGTTGCAAGAAACACTTCTTTGTCCTCAAAGAAGACATGACTTATCTAATTCTGTCACTCACTCCCCCAAAAGATTCTGGTGTACAATCTTCTCATGATGCTTCCCCCCTTCTATCTGATCTAGACTCCGGATCCATGTTTTCCCACGTATCCACTCTCTATGATATTCTTGGGCAACCCCAGATTTAGGTTGCCTCTCCACCCCCCTCATGCTTCTTATTCTTAGATAGGGATATCAAAGAGGCCGTTGGGTGATGAACAATAGCAAAGAAACATGCAAGGAAGGTTTCCAAGAAGAGTTCTTTAAGAATGGTTTTCATGATTTGGCCTCTCACTTGGTTGATCTCTTCAACCATGTGGTCCATACAGGTTTTCCTTCAACATGGTCACATCACATCATTCACCCGATACACAAATCGAGCCACAACTTGGATCCCAACAATTATAGAACAATCATGGTGGGCCATACATTCTTGAAACTCTACGCTATGGTTCTCCATATGAACCTCTCTAGTGAGTTTGAGCATAGATACCTCAAAGCTAGGGGACATGCAAGATTCATACCTACTCATCATACCATTGATCACATCTTTACCCTCTGAGCCATCATTGAGGAGGCACGACATCGATATTCGAAAGTATATTGTTTCTTTATATAGTTTCAGAAGGATTTCGACTTCCTACCGAGAGAAGCGTTGTTTCAGAGACATAGAGACATTTGCATCTCCCTGATCCTATTGACTGCCATTATGCACCTATATGAGTTGGTTCTTGGTCGTCTTCGCACAACTCACGTGATATCATATTTCATCAGGAGTACCATTAGGGTTAAACATGGTTGTCCCTTGTCCTCCACATTATTCAAGATTTATATTGATGAGTTAGAGGCCTTTCTTCATGAGTGTATCGAGAACACCAACATGTACCTCCTCCACTAGGTTTTGATACCCATATTGATTTTCATTAATGATGTGGTCCTCCTAGCCTCGTCTCTAGAGGGATTACAAAGACAGTTGGGTGCCTTAGCTTTATTCTGTGACCTTCAACAATTGATGGTCAACCTAGGTAAAACCAAGGTTATGAACTTCAACTGGTCGAAGAAGTCCATAGACCTTCATCTCTTCTTCAGTGGGAAGGAAATTGAGATCACCAACACACACGTACTTGGAAGTAAAATTCTCTGGACCCCACTTTAATTTGCGACTGGCCCTCCAACCCTGGATTACAAAGGGCTATGGATCTTTCTCCCTTCTCAAGAGACAATGTTTCTATCACCACTTTCAGGACATCTCATCCAAGATGTCCCTCATGGAATCCCTTATCTAACCCACAGTTCTCTATGGCTCAGATATTTGGGGGCCTTCATTACTGGAGTCTGATTGGGCCTCAATTAAGAGAGTCCATAGCCTTCTCCTCAAACACATCATTAGATGCAAGCAGATAGTTCCTCATCACATCATCCTAACAAAGTTTGGGGATCGCCCTTTCTCACTTGAGACAATGTTCATACTAGTCTCTCTTCTGCATTGTATCCAGAGCTTAGCATATTCAGCGAAGGGGTGAGATCAGTTCCCGTACTTGGCCTCCTGCTCTTCTGAGACCATTTCCCTCTCTATTTCATCAGGTTGGGCTCGATGTTGGTTCACGGGGGTTTCCATTATTTTAGAGTCCGTGGGCATTTCGATAGATCATTTCCCTTTGTTTAGATATTCTTTGGATGCACATGGTCATCTACTACTAATGAGATATGTGTTGAACAAGAACAACAGGGATGATATTTACAAGTAGTTTATCCAGATCACTTGGGTTAACCCTCCTAGTGGGTTACGCCCAAAGATGGACTTTTATAATGAGCACTTCTTGGGGGGCTTAGGGATGCATTCATCATTCGACCACATTATACACTCCACCATTGGGCACATGCTCCCAGATTCCACTAGGCCAGTTCAGAGTGGGCTCCTAAGGAATTCGAGCTGAGACATATCACTAGATCAATCGACTAGACATGATCTATCATCTATGACAACTACAAGAGGTCGATTCTGACGAGCACTTCATTCCGCTGCCCCATCTACTATGATATCAGGGGGTGATTTAATTGCTTATTCAAGGGGGATCAGGCATTCTTCAACTATCCCTATCAATGATGCTTATCTTTATACATATAGGAGGCCCATAGGTTCTGAGCCCATACTCTTTAGCTTCCCATGAGACCAGACCCTATTCGGTGGATCACCTCCTTCACAGTTCTACCTTCTAGTAGGGGCACTAAGAGACAAATGGACACCAACACAACTTTGGATTCTAGATCAGTGCATAGCCACGAGACCTTCCTCTGTCCCATGAGATTTCAATGACATGACTAGACCAAATCCCTTCCCTGGAGACTGATGAGATCCCCCAGGCCTCATCGGGGTACTACCTCTTCTAGTCAACAATGATGTGGATGATTCAGGAATCCTTCCAGTTCCCCCTTTAGACACCCTACTATATTTAGTTTTCTTCACTCAACCTTAGATGGTAGGAGAGATGGGTCCATTCCATGACTGATCTATTTTATCACGTCTAGTTCCTCTTGTTCCTGAATCTTTTCCTACAATACATCTCCTTGTCTGATCAAGTCTATGGGCTTAGGGTTGAGGGTTCTTCATGTCCCAACCTATATCTCACTCTCTATGGATTTACCTTATTTCATTTAACTTTATGCATCTTGCCTTTATAGGAGACCTTTTGGTATTCCTACTTTGTAATGACATCATTGTACTCAACAGTCCCTTTGACCTACTTTTTTGGTCATTAGATGGAAATTAATAAAATTATCTTATCTTATCTTGTAATTATTCATTTTTGTGGATTTGAGTTGAGTTGTTGGTTTCCATAATGTAAATCACTCAGATATGCATAATGATAGAAGTGAGAGATGGGTTAACCTGCCTGGTGGGTTACGCCCAAAGATGACCTTTTCACTAAGCACTTCTTGGGGGGGCTTAGGGATGGGTTCATCGTTCGACCACATTATACACTCCACCATTGGGCACATGCTCCCCAAATTCCGCGAGGCTAGTTCAGAGTGGGATTGTATAGATTTCGATTTGAGATAGATCACTAGATCAATTGAATAGACATGATCTGTCAACTATGCCAACTATAGGACGTCGAGACCGAGGAGCACTTCATCTTCCACTGCCCCCTCTACTATGAGATCATGGGTGATTTCATTACTTATTCATGGGGGTTGAAACATTCACTGGATTCTTTAGCTATCATGATCAACGATGCTTAGCTTTATACATATAGGAGGCCCTTTGGTTCCGAACCCATACTATTCAACATCCCATGAGACCAAACCCTATTTGACGGATTGCCTCCTTATTCACAGTGCTACCTTCTAGTAAGGGAGGTAATAGAAAAACCAACAAAAACATAGCTCTGGATTCCAAAACAATGCATACTTGTGGGACCTTCCTCTGTCTCACGATATTTCAACAACAAGACCAGACCAGATCCCTTCCTAGGAGACATATGAGATTCCCCAGGCCTCATCGAGGTACTATCTTTTCCAGTCAACAATGATGTGGATGATTCATGCATCCTTCTAGTTCCTCCTCTGGACATACTACTATATTTAGTTTTCTTCACTTGACCTTGGATGGTAGAAGATATGGTTCCATTCCATGACTGATCTATTTTATCACCTCTAGTTCCTCTTGTTCCTGAATCTACTCCTACAATACATCTCCTCATCTGATCAGGTATTTTGGCTCAGGGTTGAGGGTTCTTCATGTCTCACCCTAGATCTCACTCTATATGGCCTTACCTTATTTCATTTTACTTTCTGCATCTTGCCTTTATAGGAGACCTTTTGGTACTCCTGCTTCGTAATGACATCATTGTACTCAACAATCCCTTTGACCTACTTTTGTGCTCATTAGCCGAACATTAATAAAATTATCTTATCTTATCTTGTAATTATTCATTTTTGTGGATTTGAGTTGATTTGTTGGTTTCCATAATGTATATATGTTAGAAATGAGAGATTGCAACTTGTGAATGCTTACATGATTTCCTATTCAATAGAGACACACTGAGAAATACAATGTTCCCATCTTTTTCTAGTTCCATCCTTCCACTAAGTTAGTGCTTCTTCTAGATTATTCTCTAGGAGTGGCAAGGTTACAAAGATGCCATTGAGAAAAAGCAATTTGGTTTATTGTTATGTGAATTATAACTTGGTTTTGAATGAGAAATGAAGTAGGAACAGTAAAATATTGTTAGACAAATATACATTTCCTTTTGCAAAGGATGATTAGTTAATCAACAATGAATGTGAATATGAAATAGAAGTAACAAATAGAAATCAACGAGTATCATGGATTTTAAGATTTTAGATATTCAATTACAACCAAGATAATTGATTGTTATAGAAAGGAGGGTTATCTCCAACTATGTGTGTGATCTGATCACATGACACAAATCAAATGACAATTTAAACAAGAAAATACTAAATTATAGGTATGGAAGCATGAATAGAAATGAAGAAAACCAATGAGTTGAACATACATAAAGTAAATTAAACCATAACCATGTTTGTAATACTAATAAAATGATTTGTGCATTGCTTTATGAGAGAGAGTGAGGATAGGAAATATGTTATGTTACTGTGCCATGTCTCGTATGCTACATATAGAAATACATATTAGTTTCAAAATGTCCATTCGATTCGATTGTGACAATTGGTAAGGATGTTGGTTACAAACCAATGATAATAAAAAACTTTAAGATTTCAAATATTCAACTACAACTAAGCTAGTTTATTATTATAGAAACGAGGGCTATTTGGGCTATCTACAAGTGTATGTGAGATCTAATTCCATCGTACGAATCAAATGACAACCTAAATATGGAAAGACTAAGTAATGGGCATATAAACATGAATAGATTTGAAGAAAACAAATGAGTGCAACATACACAAAAAATTAAACCATAACTATTATGTGCTTTAGATCTGAAAATGTTATCATATATTAGATATTTATATTTATGAATAAGACAAAAATTTCATTCACTTGATTATATCAAAATACCCTTAAGGTAGGGCAACACCTTGCAATAATCTTTTTATGGAAGGAATACACTCATGTTCACTTTCCTCTTAAGGTTGGGTGACTTCTCAATGAGCTAAGCTCCAAATACAATAAACTCCACACCTCTTATAAGGAGGACTCCATCATTATTTATAACTAACAAGAGAACCCAAATCATAACAACCTCCTAACTACCTAGTGTACCTTTTTTAATGAGTCACCATTATATTTATTCAATACTAACTACCATAGTGAGACTTATTTAGTAATAACAAGCATAGTGGACCTAGTCCACATTACATTGAATGACCTCCACTATTATTACTTTATTATGGGCCCTTTTCCCCCATTACACCCCTAGGGAAGATCCAAACATTCCATCCCCATTAAAAAAGTGTTTCCTGCAATGTTGAAGTACGTAGAGAACCAGGGTCCCATAGACGAGTGTTGACTGCAATGTTGAAGTAAGTAGAGAACCAGGGTCCCATGTACAAGTGCTAGCCACCATGTTAGTTCAATCAAATCCACCTTGAACATGGGTCCCATGTATGAGTGTTGACCACAATCCTGAATTATCATATGTTCCATGTGAAAGTACATACTACAATACTGAAGTAATCTAAGGAGCTCATCCCTAAACCTAGGTCCCATGTCCAAGTTCTCATGTTGAATCCCTTGTGAAAATACTTGAACTTAATATCCCATTGAGAATGGCACTCCAAATTCCTACCTTGGTCACGTGGATCCAAATAGATAGATCCATCTGTATGCAAACAGTCATCCACATAATACACTACTACTGAAGAATAGGAAAGCTAAAAGCTAGTACTCGTAATAAGTTTATGAATCCTATCTATGACGTTCTCTATATATGGTGGAGTAGAGTCATCAAATAGAAGGTGAAAGTATTTGTCATCCCAAAAATGACAATTATCCATGTACCAATTATCACAATCATCCTCTAAATCATACCAGGTATATGTTTCTCGGTTATAATCTTCATTGATGAAAGGCTATGTAGTACCAAAAATATGAGTATCCTCAGATTTATGGACTATCTATTTCATATGTTTGTATCCCTTATGCAAATCTTGGAAACATTTTTCACCAACATTTGTTCCTCCCATGGCATCTTCCACCACACTACCATTCTTCACTTTCGTTAGGGTTTGACAGTGGAAATTTACAAGGGTTGTAATGCATTGGATATTGATCATAAGCATAATGTATAATATGTCAAATAAAAGCCCCAAAATCCTATTTCCAATGGTGTTGATCATGTGGCAATGTGAGAAAATTTTCAAAAGATATATGCTCTATAGTCCACACGACTGTCACAGAAAAAACTCTAAAATAACTTATTTTAAATTAGTGATATGTTCACTTCTCAAACTCCAATTTGGATGATTGTTTTTGAAATTGAGTGACTTTTCTGAGAGGAACTCAAATATATAATTGGTTTCTTTAAATTATTCTCATAAATATACATAAATTGATATGAGTGTTACAACCCTCTTTTCCCCTTTGAAAACCTACAAAATAGGGAAAAACTCTTCTTTTTTTGGCCCAAGAAAGAGCTTTGATACCACTTTTTATGTACCTTAGATTTGGAAATTCTATCACACACATTATATATAATAATAAGACATAAATCTTTTTACTTGATTATATCAAAATACCCTTAAGGTATATAAACACATTACAATTATCCTTTTATGGAAGGAATCCATTCATGTTCACTTGCCTCTTAAGGTTAGACGATCTCTCATTGAGCTAAGCTCCAAATAAAATAAAATCCACACATTTCATAAGGAGGAATACATCCTTATTTATAACCAAGAAGATAACCTTAATCATAGAAACCACCTACATTACATTTATTCAATACTAACCACCATAGTAGGTATTATTAATAATAAGTATAGTGGACCTAGTCCACCTTACTTTGAACGACCTCCACTATTATTACTCTACTATGGGTCCTTTGACCCCTTGTTACACCACTAGGGAGGATCCCAACAATAATAATCATTGTATTACCATGAAACAATTTGTACATTGTTCTATGAGAGAGAATGGCAATATGAAAGATGTTATGCTGCTATGTCATATTTTATACATATAAATTCATATTAGTTACAAAATGTCCATTTGATTGCGAAAAATTGTTTGGTTTTGTGACTATTGGCCAATCTTCATCTCTTGACACACCATATGCTATTATTGGTGTGCATGAGTAATGGTCCTAGCAATGGTTAGCATGTTGAGTATACATACAAACTACTAAAGTGTACACAATGCTTATAGGATGGAACTTGACATAAATGTCAAAACTTTGGGGCAACCAATGATGTAGATGTTTTTATGGGTAGTCAATGTGTTAACTTGTCACCCGTATAGGGGTGCTTCCCCTCAACCCCACCTATGAAAAGTGATGAGAATATCTACCCTTTGAACCCATGGGGGAAGGGTGGGCATTGCTCACCCACATTCTTGAACTAGTTGGAAGAGGATAACATGAATGATATACATCTTTAGCATGCATGAGGTTGTTCGTGTTAAATATCCATGGGTGTGCTTGGATTAGTGTCGGGAGTCCAAAAATAATGTTAACATTGAGAAGGTGAGGCATAATGAATAAGAGTAATGGAAACAACTAAAAAATCTCCAAGGTTAACACCTACACTCATGGCACTCTAGTTCTCCTCCTCAATGGATGAATTATGTAGATTATCAAGAAGGGAAGAAGACAAACTTCCCATAAGTCTAAAGGAAATAACAAACTAATCAAGGTATAAAGGTTGTTATATTTGAATTTCCATTAGGAAAGAGATGAGAGAAAAACCTTTGTTGGCCAAAGCTAGAGACATCTGAACCTATGTTGTTTACACAATTAAAAGTTGTAAATGGAGAGAAGCTAGAGCCACTAGAAGATATGTTGTGAACACAATTAAAAGTCATATGGAGAGAGATACTTAACTTCAAAGTTTAGTGAAGATTGTGTTATGAAATAACAATATTTTGGTGTGCTAAAGTTTGGAAAATGTTTGTTACAGACCAAAAACACCCATTTGCACAAACAACATAATTAGTAAAGCCAATTAGAAATCAAAATACACATTTATATTCTAATAGAGTCCCAAATTTACCATGCTTACATAAATTGATAAATTTAAAATGTTCATTTACTTATAATAATATTGCACATTAGGCAAACAAAACATTAATAATCAACTCAATGAATACACTTTCATAAGCGAATACTCACAAATAAGCCATGGTGAAAGAAACAAACAAATTACACAATTCTCCAAGTGCTACAAATTAGTGTGATTTCATATATTCATCCGTTGGGAGCTTGAAACTAGGATTACAGACTCCTCTCAAGTTCCTCTTGCTAAAGAAATATCTTTTACAATGGTTTCAACATAGACACAAACGTAGGGAAGGAGGAAAGAAGGAGTTACAAAAATAATTGATATTCAACTTCCTTCTTGAATCTCCACATTTCCCTTCACCTTCCATATGTCAATTAAAAATCAAAATAATTTCTAAATATTATGTTAGAACTGGTCGACTTAATGAATTTGAATTTGTCTCTAATGTAGTAATATATAGGGCCTAGTATTTGAGCATAAATTGTTAAGAATACTAGATCTATTTGTGTTAGGCTCCTCCACAAACTTGGCTAGCTCAAAATGAGTGATATTTTTAATCTATGAAAATTCTTTCTTTCCATCCTCGGTATATTGTCATAGCACCTCCATGCATTTTCTCAATGGAAAGGACATGTTCTCATTCTAAAACATTGATATCCTTTGTATCTTTGTCATTTTTAAAGCTTCCATTAAGCATTCATCGTTTTATGACAACAAAGAATCCAAATCTTCTAATGTATCTCAAAGAAAAAATTCAACTACTCTAATGTTGGAGGATATTTGTTGGCTTTATTTTGACAAAATGAATGTACATTAACAAGAAAACACAAGTAATGTCATTACAAGGAAACCACCTTCTAGCAAAGGTTTTTGCAAAACCTCCCCCAAAAAAATATCCCTCGTTTGTTTATAGTGGAGGTTGCCAACAAAGGTAGGAAATTGAAGTTTTAGCATAGGATTTTTTGTCAGTGCACTTAAATCATATCAAGTGCATCAATGCACTCATATATATGGCACACCAGTGCGTTAAATAACCAGACACATTGAAGGTAATTATAACTAGTATGTGATAAAATATCGGTTTACTTTAATTTTAAACATATCTAATCAATGGGTTTGAAACTTATAAATGCACTAGTGTTATTCTACAATGCATTGAATGATGTTTAGACATTTTTCTATACAATATTGGTTTTCATTTAAAAAATTACAAGAACATATTAGTACGCTCCCATAGAAGGAGCACCAATGCTTTCCCTATATAGGCACACCGAAGAAAGTTTTAGTATTTTATGATAACATTCATTATGGTGCATTGTTAGACCATAAGAACAAGAGTGCATCTATATGTAAAAATCACTAAAGTAGGTTTAGACATTTTTTTTTATAAAATTAAGGTTTTTATTTAAACAAATTTCGAAAACCAATTGGTGTGTTTGATAGCTACGACACACACAGATGCACCCCAAGAAATGGTGCACTAGTCTATAATTTTTTAAAAACCTAATAATGCACTGAGAACATTGGAATTCACTAATGCATCTTATTCTAGAGCACACCGAGGTAAGTTAAAACAAATTAAAAAAGAATTACCAAACCATAATTCCATTTATACATTTCCTTCAATGCTCCCAACCATACAAGCACCGATGCTCATCATCCTTATACGACTGTCTCATTGTTGGTGCTACCATGTAATTTTATTTCTCAAGTCCTTTGCTTTGCTAGTGGATTTGGTTCAGTTTCTAATTTTGGAAAATGGTAAATTGTATTTTCATTTTTAATCTACGTGGAAATTGTGCCTCTTCAATAGGGAAGAGACTAGGTAAATTGTTTGTTATCTCCTCATTTACATTTTTAACATATCAAAGTTTAGAATTTGGCTTAAATTTTCCTTTTTTTTTCTTTTTTCTTTTTATAAATTTCACGTGGTGTGTTCAAGCCATTAGGATTGCACTGAATCTTGTGGCATGTCTTGTAAATTTATAGGATGAACCATTATCAATGTCGATTGACATGGAGTGCACTGGTAAAATACAAAAAATAAAAATCATGTTTGTTTGTTTGTTTGTTTTTTTTCTCTGTGTTCTTTATAATATTATGATGCATTGTATGTGGTGCTTCTTCGTATATTAAGTGCATCGTTGTAAAAATTTCTTGGGCTTGTCGGTGGTCTTGGAAATATATGGAGGTACCATTAGTGGTGCCTCCATACATACCAAACACACCGTCAAACCAACTTTAAATAACACATTTTCCCATGCTTACTAGTGCATTTGTAAATGTGTAATGGCATTGTGATTTGGATTGTATAGAGAATTAAATGAAAGGAAAGAATATGAATGGAAAAAAATGCACACAAATATTGCACATAGCAAATTAATACAATGGGAACCAAATTCTATTAATAAATGAAATAGGAAAAGACTATGAAATACAAAACAATACAAACTAGCTAGAATGGTGGTAGCTTATCTCTAAAGAGAGAGGTGTCATCTACACTCATTTTCAAGTAGAACATTACAAGAGGCCAAAAATGGAATTTCAACATAAATTACTAAACCCTAAGAGGAAAAAACCCTAAATATCCAAAACCTTGACCCTAGGAGATGAAGTGGCAAAAGGAATGTGGGCCTTGAAGAGTCTAGTTAATACGTCAATTTCCCAGGGATGCAACTTTCGCATAAAAGCTTTGTTTGGGGTGCACAATAGACCATTGTAAATATATTAATGAGAAGAACATTTTTGGTAAAGGATTAGGGATTCCATGTCAAATGTAATTCATCGTAGGGCCAAAAAGTACTATTTAGAGCCTTAAAAATGTGGTGAATATTCGAGACCTTAAAAATTGTAGAAAAATTACCAAGATGGGGAACCATTGTGAGTCAGTGGAAGAGGTGGGTGGCCACCAATATCCACCTAGATCAATTACCCCTCCTTAGAAATCAATGGTCCATGTTGCATTAGGTGCCTTCATCAAATGGGAAAACTTTTATTGAATCTGACTCATGGTGAGACACATGTCAAGAGATAACTTGGTGACAACAAGGTCCTAGTAGCATAATGGCATTCAAGTACATGGTCATTGCTATAATTGATTAATCTTGGTTTCGACTGATGAAGTGTGGTGTGTTTAATTTATACATTTTATTTCCTTCATCTTCATTCATTGAATTATGTTCTATATACCAAAATAGGAGCATTGTTGTAGATAGGTTCATATATTAAGAATTGAACACTTGACTACAACCTAATTTATAGCACTTGTGGATATAGTAAGACATAATTTGGTGATGGAATTGTCGTTGTTTCATTTTGTTGCAAAGCAACTGATTTCCATAGTTGAATTCATCTATCTTCATTTATTTTCCATATGCATCTTAGGTAAATCATATTGCAAATAATCTAATTATGCACATATTGAGCTTGCATTCCACAATTTAAGGTACTCCCAGATTAATTATTAAATGTAACATGATTTAGACATATAAATAGACTAACACTTCCTAGAAGGGATTCCTTGCAGCCTTTGCATAGGATTGTGGGTCAGAATCTAGAACCATGTAGCAATGCATGGGAATAACTAGTTTTTAGTTTCAAGTGCAAGAGGTGGATCCTCAAATTGACATCCCATCCTCCTTTGATCTGTTGGATCCCCCACAAGATCACCTTCTTCCTATAGGGTGTATTGTGCCCACTTGGGCATCTTTTGTGGCTCATCATATGTATGCTCATCATTTCATGTTCATCATCATTCAAATATTATTTAGAACTCAGATATAAAGGTTGATATGAATGTGTGGACTCATCATCTTGGATTTTTGGTACATACATAAGTACAAAAGTCTCTGCATGTGGCTCCTATGGTGCATGCATGGAAATTTCCTTAAACTAAATAACACGCTCAATAATGAGCTTGTTCGTTGAGGGATCAATCAACCTGTAACCCTTCACACCTTCATGATATCCCATGAATATGCATGTTGTGCTTTGAGGATTTAATGCCTTCCTATTTTCAGAGGGTACATGGGCATATGCTCATGATCAAAAGATTTAGAAGTGGGTGACTTCCGAATTGATGTCACTCCAAGCCTCAAAATGTGTCATGTCCTTTACAAATCTTTGAAGAGATATGTGTTGTATGTAGTTAGAAAAATTAAGTGCTTTAGCCCAAAACTTGGATGGTAAGGACTTTACATGCGTCATGCAATGTGCCATCTCTTTGAGAGATCGATTCTTCCTCTTGGATACCCTATTATGTTGCAGAGCGTAAGGAACTATATGTTGTAGTTATATGTCTGCCTCTGCACAAATATGTTGGACATCCTTGTTTACATACTCCCCCCATTATTTGGGCAAAGGATCTTGATCTTATTTTATGGATTGAGTCTCTACATGTGATTTGAAGTCTTTGATATTCTCAAAAACTTCAGAATTATACTTGGTAAAATATACCCAAGTATGTCGTGAGTAATTATCAATAAATGTAAGTACATACCTCACCTTGTTGATGGACGAATGAAGAAAAGGACCCATGAGATCACTATGGACAAGATCCAAGGGAGAGGAGGCCCACCAAGTCTTCCCTTTATCAAACTTCTCTTTAGGTTGTTTTCCAAGAATGCATCCTTGACAAACTCCTTCGGAAAAGTGTATGTCAGGAAAGGCTTTGACCATTCCCTATTTGTTGAGTTGTTGCATGTACCTGGAATTTAGATGACCAAATGTATTGTGCCGGAGTCTACCATCATCATCAACATGAGTCAATAATAATGCATAATAAGATTTAGCAATAAACTTAGAGAATGTATACAACCGAGACTGGTGATTTAACTCATCAACAACAATCTTGGTGTTGTCATGTGTGTCATAAATGGTCATGAAATCTGGTGTGAATTCCACCCTTTTTCTTGTTCTTGGATGTGCTATATGATAGATAGAGAGTAGATTCACAAAGAGTTTCAAAAAACGCAAGACGTTGTCAAAAATTCCATGTTGGAGCTCTACTCTCCCCTATCCAGTGACATCCACTAAAGTATCATCACCCATGATAATGGGAGGACCCATACTAGCATTTAAAGATGATAAGACACATTTTTTGGCTGCCATGTGATGGGATGCACCTGAAACCAAAATCCATGCTTCAAGATAAGAATGAATAACAATCAAATCATGAGAATTATCTCATTTTGCTGGTGCTTAATATCCCAAATTCTTCTTGGAATTCTTAGGAATGCAGTTGTTTTGTTGAAGTGTCTCTGTCATGAGGTATATTGTCTTCTTCATGCATGCTAATTTGGGATCATGGCCACGATTAAAACAACCACATTTTGTATTCCCTCCACCTTTGGAACCTGAAGATTCATTTAGGGGTTTGGAATTTCCTTCCTTCCTTTGCTCAGAATGCTCCTTTCCCTTTTCTTTCTTCTTGGAATTCAAATTGTATGTGTTGTTTCTCTCATGCACAACAAGTGCATGTGCCTTGGGGATCTTGATTACTCCCATCTAGATGAGATTTTCTTGCTCATGCATTAGGGAATCAATGAACTGATCCAATGATGGCATTTTCCAAGTTTCTCCTGATATGAACCTCAGCATATGGAATGTCAAGAAATATATTGCATACTTTGGATCAAGTTTTGACAAAATTTCAAGGATCAATTACTTGTGTTGAGTTGGTTTTTCAACACCACATCCCTTTAGATGAAGAAGAAGGTACTTAAACTTCATGAAGAAGTCCTGGATATTATAAAATCTTTTCAGATCTACTAAATTCAACTCTACCTTGAGCATGTGGCCTCTCATATCCTCTTTTTTTCCAAAGAGACCTTCCATTTTGGTCCAAATCTCTTTTGGAGTAGTACAAACATCAATACGAAACAACAGCTTGGGGAACATTGACATGAAAATAAGACCGTAGGCCTCATCCATGCGGTTGAGATACCTATATTTCTCAATTTCTCTTATTGGTTCAACCTCTATATCCATTTTTATTTGGTACAAGCCTCTATTTTTGAGGAGATATAGAATCTTTAGCTTCTGCTCAAAATAATTGTGGCGTGACAAGAATGGTCAACATAAAATCCATTCTTTATGACTGCATATTTCTTTCGATCCTAAAAATAAGTACCTATGCACCTTTCTCTTAGTGATCCAGATGGATGTAGGTGGCCTCTCACCTATTCCAACTAGCTCATTTTGACAATTTTCCAGTTCGACTATTTTTTTCTAGTTTTTGGGTCCCTGACTTCTGGGGCCGTTTTGAGGCCCTAAACATCATTTTTAGGGCTCACCACAATCACCATGTGTATGGATGTCCACATGAAACATGTGTATTCCTTGGATAGACCTTTCCAGCAGGCTACCGTGCTCCTAAAACAAATATCGTATGCAAAAGTTATGACCCCAGGAAGTCAATGTACTAACTTACCCAAATGGGGCCCACATGAATTTTGGTGCTTCATCTCCTAGGGTTAGGATTTTGGATGACTAGGGTTTTTGACATTCCTTTTTATTGTAAAATTACCTTAAGAGCCTCATTGTAATCATATTCTGGCGAATGAGCGCAGTCGTCACATCTCTTCTTAGAGATAAGCTGCCACCATTCTAGCAAGCTTGTTTTCCACTACATTTTACAGTTTCAGCTTATTTCCTTATTGAATAGAAACCGATTTTACTGTATATTTGTTATTCTATGTTAAGAATATTTTGATAATAATCTCTATTCATTTGTTCTTCTCATAAAATCTAGATCAGTAGTGTTCGCGTTCAAATGGTCACTAGGTGAGCAAATGGAGAGCGCTTGCATACCCTGTTGGGCTTGGTAGGGCATAACATCTGTGGAGCAAAAGGGTTAACAGAAACAAAACTAAACTACAATCTAACTATCAACT
>CBVK0100005527.1:0-15394 GCA_900067695.1 Picea abies | reverse complement strand
TCACCCTCCATTGGTTTGAACCTCTGACCTATCCTTCGAGCAAAGACTTCACAACCACTAGCGGACCGACTAGACTACTGTTTGGGACTTGGCAAACATCCACCACACCTATGTTTTGTTATGGTTCCAGCCAGATGTTTTGGGATAAACCCTAGTTGGTGGGGGCAAGCCCGACTGACCAGGGGCTATGGATATGGGGCTAGCACTGAAATTCTAGGGCACAGGGAGTTTAAGCATGGACACATGGCCACCATATGACCTAGAGTAAAGGGATGGACCAGAGGTTTAGGAGCCAACACCTAGCGCTTGGCCATATGTAAGAACCCA
Source organism: Picea abies (assembly GCA_900067695.1). Classification (NCBI taxonomy): domain Eukaryota; kingdom Viridiplantae; phylum Streptophyta; class Pinopsida; order Pinales; family Pinaceae; genus Picea; species Picea abies. Next base: position 15,067 of record CBVK0100005527.1, on the reverse strand, counting down.
TATGCCCAGGGGCCCAGAAAAAAGGGGTTAGCGCCCAAAGTTTTCCAATTTTGAGTTTTTGACTTTAGTATATAGATTTTTTTGTTGATTTAACCTGATTTTAGTGGATTTTGGCCATTTTGGGGGGATTTGGAGCCCAAAAAGAGGCTAAATCTTGGGGGAAATTTGGGATTTGATTCTCAACTCAAAATCCTATAAAAACCAGGTGTTTTTGACATTCCAAGGTGGTGGACAACAACAACATAATGAATAATTTTAAAGCCTATGTCATTTTTATGCAGGGAAGCCATTGAGGAAGCGAACTTTGGAGGCCATTTCCGGGAGCTACGCTCAACATTTTTTCATTCCGTTAGTTGTGTTGGATTCTTGAGGTTGAGAAGAAAACATCCAAAACATTTTTCAATCCTTTTTAGATACTTCTTATTTAATTTTGCAGCATTTAAGATTAATAAGAAAGCATCCCCCACTGAGACAACGGCCCGAAGACATAGGCAACCTTGTCAAAATCCGTTAACAATATTGTTGTTATGGTTTGTTTTTCCTTATGTTTAATTTCTTATCTACATTCTTTATGATGGCTACAATATTCTTTCATTAATATCTTTTTATTTTCTTAATTCCTAAGTGGTAATTTAACACATGCTTAAAACTCAACCAAGTCATTTAAAGATCATTTTTGGATCATACTCATGCTTAGATACATTCATAATTTTTTTGGGTGTTTTAGCTGCTACATTTTAGTTACAAGATAGCTATGTAACTAATTAGAATGCCTAACTACTTCTTGCTAGCTATTGATAGGAATAAGAAGATGAATATACATACGATGCTAGGTGAATGGTGCTTGTCCAGTATTTATTGACTATTCATGATGTTGTTTGACATGTTTTCCAATGGAATACCTCGCGGGAAACCATCGAGTACTTCCCCACTTCATGGATGGTAAATGGGGTAAACCACCGACCCTGATTACGGGGCCTAACCCGAAGGGGGAATAAGATATTTGAACCTGTGACCTCCTCCGACGGGGATAGATTCATGTCTGGCTCAGAACCACTTCATCTAACCCTTGGGGCTATGATGTTGTATGAATTTTTTTGAGTTATCCTTGACATTAAACATGTAGGATAATTGAAAATACTCATCGAAGGATGCATGAGTTGACTCAGTCAAGGAATGTGTGATTCAACTGATTCAAGGATCAACTGTGGGGATTCAATCATAAGTTTCAACAAAACAATTGATTGAGAGTAGGTGATAATAAATGGATTCCAATCAAGTCTTATAATGTATCAAGCATTCCCCCTTAGTTGGAAATGGTCACCATTGTTCACTTGTGTAGATGAGGGTGACCATTTCCCACTTATGTATATGAGGAAAATTTTGAGCCAACTCAATGGTATTGTACCACTTTCTTGTGATGGGATTTTTGCTTCTTTACCCACTTGAAATAAGGGAATTGTTAACATCCTTGTATGGCATGTTTACTGTCCAAAAATGGTGTCGATTGCAATTGGTTCATGAACATCTAGGTGGATTTCTTCTGGATCTTTAGGCTATAACTTAGTCTATTCAAGCAAGGGTGGAAAATAGGGTAAAAGAAAATCCATATTGAATATTGGATGTAAACTTAGGTATGAAAAAATGCTAATATTAAGGGAATTTCCCCCAATTTTCTCAAGCATGGTATAAGGACCATATCACAAAGGCTTAATCTTCCTATATGGGCCACTGAACCTTTCTTTCTTCAGATGTATCTAGACTTGATCCCCAATTTGGAATGAATGAGGAATATGATGCTTGTCATGTCAAGCTTTATCTTTTTCACTACCTTGATGCAACATCTATTTTTCTTTCTTTTGAATCTCATAGACCTTATCTTTGAAATTGAGTGCCTTGTTGATTTCATTTTTCTCATGGTCTGTGTCAAAAGAAATAATCATTCGATTGACTAATTCAATAAGCTCTAATGGATAAAGTCAATAATAGACTTCAAATGGTCTCTTGTTGATTGAACTATGTTGAGCTTAGTCATAACTATATTGGATATAGGGGAAATTATCATCCCATGTTTTGTGATGCTTTTCATTGTGAATATGAATAAATTATACCACCATGTGATTTACAACTTCAGTCTATCCATATTTATGAGGATGGAATGTTGTCGACATAAATAGTTGTGTGTCAATTTTCTACTAGAGCATTTTCCAAAAGATTCTAACAAATATCGAGTCATGATTGGTGATGATTGAATTTGGTAGACCATAGTTCTTCCAAACATGCTCAAAGAATATTTGAGTAGTTAGCTAAGAAATCATAGTCTTATTGTAACTAGGTGTAAGGATAGTCGTTTCAAAAAATATATTAACCACTACTACAATTGCATCATGTTGGTTCTTGGTGACAGGATATGTATTCAAGAAATCCATACAAATGGATTCCCATGGTAAATATAGAATAGGAAAGGGTGTATACAAAATTTATCAAGTATTTGGTGGCTTGGTGATGGCACAAACTACACATGACTTGATATATTTGTTAGCATTCAACTTGAGTGAATTCTATAGAAATACTTCTATAGTACCATAAGATTCTTTGATACTCCAAAGTGACCTATTTTTTTTATGTAGTGTGCATCACAGATAAGCTTATGTCACTACTCACATACATGTACACAAACTTGTCCTAACTTGTAAAGAAAGTTGTCCTTCAAGTGGTAGTGAATGTCAATAAACTTACCTATCTATATTTGTCAATACACCGAGGAGAAATTAGTTTCATCTTCATACAATAGATGCCAAGTAATGGTAACAATTCCATGCATACTTAACATTAAAAAGCGAAATGATTAGTGGTCGGATAAGACAATCAATTGGTGCATTGGATTTTCCTTTCGAATGCTTAATCACCAACTAAACTTACTATAGGCAACTAATTCACTTGATTTGTCCTATAGTTTGTAAATTATACTATGAAGGGGTGAACCATACAGGTTTTTGTTTTATATGAATGATCATTTTTTACCTTTAAATTAATGTCTTGATTTCTTAAGTGCTTGTATAATGTCATACAATTCCCTTTCATAAGTAAAGTACTTACAAAAAATATCATTGGATTTGTTTGAATAGAATGCTATTAGGTGACCTACTTGAGTGATCACTATGCACATAGCATACTCTGAAGCATTAGTCTCAATTTCAAATGGCCAATGCAAATTAAGTAGCATGAGCAGTGGAGTTATACAAAGGTTTTCCTTAAGCTCTTCAAAAGCTTATTATTGTGTTATTTTCTACTTCAATGTTGTACTTCCACCTCCTTAAGTCAATTGATTCATCAACCATGTAATGTGGTTGAATCTTAACAGAAATCTGCGATAAAAAATTGCTAAGCCAATGAAACTCCTTAGTTCATGAATGTTTCTCAATTCAGGTCAATTCTTGATGACTTGAATATTTTCTAGGTCAACTTGAATGCCTTTAGATTTGATCAAATAACCAAATTATTGATACTCTTCATTGTAAAAAACACTTCTCCAACTTCATGAAAAGTTTATGCTATCCGAGAGTGTTAAACACTTGTTGAAGGTGTTGTAAATGCTCATCCCATAATCTATTAAAAATGAGGATGCCATTTAAATAAACAAAGACACATTTACTTGCAAAATATCTTAGAAGGTCATTCATATACCTAATGAAAGCTTCAAGCACCTTGATGTGGCCAAAAGGCATGACTATGAATTTAAACAAGCCTCCCTTAGTTTTGGAAGTAGTTTTTCATACATTCGAGGACTCTACAGAGATTTGATGACATCCTAACTTGAGGTTGAGTATGTTCAATGATTTAGAATCTTTCAAATAATGAAGTATATTTTCTATTCTAGGGAGATGATATTAATTATTTACTAAGATTTTGTTGAGAGCCTTGTTCTTAATGAACATGTGTCATGTTCCATCTTTCTTAGGAGCTAAAATGACTGGACTTCCACAAGGAGAAGAACTAGGTCAAATGTTCCCTTTGTGGATCAATGCTTGAATTTGTCCATGGATTTATTTATTCTCTAAAACAGAACTTTTGTAAACAAATGCATTGGGTGATGAAGAGCCATGAACAAGATCTATGGACTATTTTACTTGGCAATATAATGGTACTCAAGTTATATCTTTGAGTATGTCCTTATATTCGTCAAGTACTCTATCAACTTGTTTTTGTTTTTGTGAGTTGTGGTGAGTGGAGACTTGACTAGTTACTATGATCTTCTCAAAACACTAAGGTTTAATCATTAATAACATGAATTTCTAAGCATGGTTGATAATATTTTTGACTTCTTTTTTCTGAAACTATAGATATTTTCGACTTAGATCAACATTTAGGAATTTCATACCACTAATCTTTGATATTGAAAATCACTTTTTGTGGTCTAGAATGCTAACTATCATGTCTATCCCATACATATGGTTTTCCAAATAGCACATTAACTATTGAGAGTGGTGCTATGTCACAAATTACTTCATCCTTAAAAGGCTTGATAAAGTAGGCAAGATTTCATTTTCAGGTGATTCTAAGTTCTTTTCCATCTTTCTAATAATTGATGTTGTAAGGATGCATACATGGAGTAGTAACAAGACCCAATTTGTTCATAAGTTATTTAGAGACAAAGTTGTTTTGATTGAAATTGTCCATAATCAGATGTATTGGGTTGTATTTCACCCATATCTATGTATGGAATAGTCATTCACTTTCCTCTTTATCGACCATGGTCAAATTCAATAGGATTGTTGAAGTCGATGCCAATAGAGTTGACGATTTTGGATCAAATTCCATGATAGCTTTGTCCATATTTGTTGTAGTTGGAATTGAGTTGGATGTAGATATCTGTGTCAAGAATGTCTTATAATATTTTCATTCAAATGAATCATGCCAAGATGAACTATGATAGTTGTTACACATCAAAATTACTCATTACGACAATGGCCTAGTGTCGTCGTTATCAATATTACAAGTGTTGCATTTTGGTCACAAGTGTCACAAGTGTCAGAACAAGCATATTGCCATACTGTCTATGTTGTGCCTATAATGACATCGGAAGGACACTTGAAACACCTCAAACAACTGATTTGGAAGAAGAGGAATGGGTTAACAATGTTTATAAACCTTTTGCCACTGGAAAATCCACTCAAGACATTTTTGGAGAGGATCACTCCCCTATACATTGACAGGGAGTGATGGCATTCTGTGCACCCTTTTAGGGGAGTGCTATAGTGCTCTGGTGCCCCTTTTGGGGGAGTGCTACCTTTTCTAAGAAAATTTTAGGTTTTTTGAGGCAAATTAGGGAAGAATACCTCAATTCCTGAAGGTGGTTGGATTTGAATAGATGGTTAAGGCATGATCTTAGGGAAGATCCTCAACTGAAGGAGAAGAATCCTCAACTTATCCCAAAGATATATCAAGTGGTTGGCCCTCTCCAAGGCCATATAAGGGAACCTTCTCATGGTGAAAGGGGATGGAAAGTATTGTGAAGCATCTAACTTATGATCTCATGAGGGATATGTCATTTGGAACATCGACATTCCATGTGTGGACTATTTAAGCAAGGGTTTGGACAAGGAGAGCCTGATGAAGCTACTGCACTCACATCTATGGTTGTAAGTATTCTTCATTGTTTCTCTCATTAATATAACATGCTTGGCCTGTTTCTTTCAAGTCTGTGTTCGATCTCACATGAACTTGCCTATAGTAGATAGATCTATTTTTGAGCTAATCCCAATAGAGTAGGAAGCTAGTCGTATCTTTGTTTGTCTCCAGGGATCATTGAGGAGTTTAGGATTGAAATTCAACTTGGACCGTGCAGGGACAAACACTGTTAAAAAGGTACTTCTTTTCTCCTTCACTCTTCATACATTAGCTTATCTAGATCTAAAAGGATGTCAGTGTGCATGTTAAGCATTTTTCTGTCTTAGTCTTAGGAGTCTAGGGACCTCGAGAGAATCCACTTGTTCGCAGGGGGATTTCTCTTCAATAGAAATCGGCGACTCCACTGGGGACTAATCGAAGCTTTCAATTTTGGTTTTCCTCGCAGACCTTGTCTTACCCTTCGTTCTTTTTAGACCTTGTTCATCTCGTATGTCTGATTGAATATGCTGATTGGATTCTTATTCCATCACATCCATTGTGATTGACAAAGTTTGACTAAGTTTTGGCCTTTTTGGACATTTTTCTGGGTTTTAAGACACCAACACTCCCTTGCCTATGTTATTAGAGCATTGGCGCTCCTTGTTGGCTTTTCATAGAGCATTATAATGCTTTGGTTCCCATTACACCAGAGAGCTACCTTTTTCTTTGCAAAAACCTTCTAGAGTTGTATTTTCTGAAGTCCAATCTCTGCTTTTACCCTTGCTCAGCTTCTTTGTTCTTCAATACATCTTCCTATTGACCTTTGACACTTTGCTTTCTGAGAAATAAGCACTTTGTTGTTCATATTTTTTTGACCTTCTTCCTTATTTTGAGTTTTTCTTCTATCGAGAACTTGGAATCAATCCATTTCTTTCTTCTCTCTTATCTAACTGAGTGAAAAATATGGTGAAGAACATCAGAAATCTGTGAATCATCTCATTTGGTTCTTTGAGGTCATTTTTCTTAGCATCATTCTTTTGTGTGAGATTTTTTATTTTCTTTTTTATATTTTGTTTTCTTTTTGCTTCTTGTTTAATAATAGCAAGAGGGTGTGTTGTTTGTGTGAAATTTTCTTATGCTTGTCCAAATCTCCTTGATCTAAAAGGTTAATTGACAGTAGAAGTTTTGCATTGAATTAATCATCATTCACATACAAACAACAAAGATACATATTAGTGATTTCTTTTCATATTAGAAAGGCTTTTTGAAATGTTTTAGCATTGCAATAGAGTCAATTGAGGAACAACTATATGAGGATGTTGCATAATAGTGTTTGATAGTGAAAAGAACAATTCCCTCCTTCCCTTAAATAGTTATTCATCGAACGAAAAGATTATTCATAATTTCTTATGCATTTTTTTGGACTTGAGTCTTAACATCATCCGTTTCACTCTCATACATCCCTGACTTAAAGAACAACTATAAAATGAACGCTAATTAAAATCAATCTAGAAAATTTTTGTTTTTAGAATCTTCCACCAACATTAGACTAGGGTTAGTGCTTTGGATTAGGCAGTGAGAACAACTCTCCAAAGTATTCAAAACAAACAATAGCATCTTGCGATAGGGAGAGAAAATCCAATTGTCATATAAGCTTTCTGGGATCCCCCTCTCACATAGGGGTTACACACGAGGTCACATTCAGAAGAGCTATGGAGATTAGCCCTCCGTGGTTTGACTTATTGTAGTAGTCGGATCATATATTGGGGGTCACTTGAAGGTATACCCACGATTATGTGTGGGAGCCTCTTAAGTTGATTTCAGACTTGTTATCCTGCCCATACATTCGGATTGGACTGTCGACTGTACCCGCCCAAGGGATGACTGGGAGTTGGTGTATTTAGTTGCCATAATATTTAGGTACTTACACAAGGTGATGGTGAAGGGAAGTCTTCATTGTACCTAGAACAAACGGTGGTCAAACTCACTTGGGCTCCTTGGAGGGTAAATCCACAATTACTGCATGGAAGATTGCACCAAGGCATAAGTCCATTAAGTAGGTCGCCATCGTAACTGTTCCACCATTTCCTAGCCCCTTCTCGACTTGATCACGTGACGTTGGATTTCATCACCAACTAGTACCATCATCGAGAGAAGGTTTTGTTTGCTTGGTGTTGATTCCTAGATTTTTAGTGAATGTTGTTTCTTTTCGTTAACCGACCCTAGATATTTAACGTTTGCTGTCATTCTCCAAAATTGAGCCTGTAGATGATAAAGTTCTTCGTCGATCATGTAGGATGCAAGGGCTGCCTCCTGAAGTCTACCAACCCTTACTTCCTAATTCTCCAAAAGACAACTACCGTGGAGAGGTAGAAAATCAATCTCACGTTGGGAGTGTTGTTACTCCTTCGTTAGACAATCCAGAAGGTGCTTTGGTTACGATCGAGAATCCAACCCCTCACACTACATTTTTGTCGAAAACCCCTCTTGAACCACTCTTGCTTCATTTAGATTCCCTTGGTAATGTCATAGATGAAGACGTACCATGACTACCCAAGAGAGATTTCGTCGAAACATATATGGGATCCACAGAGCCAATCTTCGGTGATGACTATAATACTCCTATTCGTCCTACCACTGCAGTAGACACAAATCCCACACCTACTCGTTCCATATGGAGGACTTCATTAGGACATGATATCTATGACTATTTCAAATCTATTCGACAATCCTTTAATCCTCATGACCCTCCTACTGTTGAAATAGGACCATCCGGTCAAACTATCAATCACCCCATCAATCAAGTTATTAACTCTATTGTTACATCATCATAAGTCCATCCTAATGCTGGACTCCTCACCCCTACTCATAACTAAGGAACTTTGATACCTACTCTCGTTTTCACAAACTTTAACCCTACAACTCCGCATGTTCCACCCAATTTTGTGGGGACATATTTACACCAGAGAATGAAAACCTTTTCCAACCAAATACAACCAACTGGAGGGAAACCATCATTTAGCAGACCCATCCCTCCTAGAGGATCACCATCCCATGGTAGGCTTAGCCCTCTCAGGGGACAACCACCTTTCCCGGTTCCTCCTGGAGGGAAACCTCTTTTTGCAGTCATATCTCGGTCGTTAATCCACTGCTGGTAGGGGGACAACCTTCGTTTGTTGGAAACCCTTCACAAGCCTTGGGTGTACCTTCAGGGGGCACATTTACCCAACCCCACACTAGGGGGCACTCATATCATAACCCACAAAGAGTATCAAATCCTATTCCTTCCAGATAACCCACAAAGAGTATCAAATCCTATTCCTTCCAGACTGTCCTATGGACAACCTTATCCGGGCATCCCAAACACCACCTGGAATCCTCAAGAACCACAACCTTATCCTCCCCAATGATCAAATGTTTATCCTCCCCATGGGCCTAATGTGTATCTGCCTCCTGGGTCGACTTCTTACCCTACCCAAGGGAAAAATGTTTATCCTCCCCCTGGGCAAGTAAATTATCCAGCTTATAATGCTCAGAACCCATCGGGTTATCCTCCTTATGCAAATTTTCCTCAACCTCCATTGAACCCTGGTTTTACTGGTCAACAACAACCATATGAAGGAGGACCTACTGGATACAATTATCCACCTAACCCAGTCTACGATCCTACTAGTTTCCCTATTCCACACCAGTATCACCCTCAGGTTAACCATCAACTACCATTCCTCACGACTCTAGATCTCCCAGACTTATCCCAGTTAACCAATGATCCTATACTACATTCTCCTTACTAGCCAGTGATCCTAGCTAAATTGCCTTCCAATATCCCTAAATTTGATGGTAAATCTGGAGAATATCCAAACAACCATGTCATGACCTTCCATTTATGTTTTTCATCAAACTCCTTAATGGATGATTCTGTATGTTTGTGTTTTTTCCAGTGAGCACTTACGGGCTTAGCAACCAAGTGGTATATTGAACTACCATGTGGTACTTGTCAAGATTTCAACTCCCTTGCCATGTCTTTTCTCACTCACTTCCAACTACCCATTCAATATGAAATAGGTAATGAACTGTTGACCTCCCTTCATCAGATGAACTCCATGCACATATCTGATCATAATCATGAATGGAGACGACAATGAAGGTTGATCAAAGCAATCATTCTTGACTAGCTATTGGTGGAATGGTTCACTAAATCTCTGTTACCCCCGATTTCTCTTGATGTTGCCATGGGTGGTGTAGTCATTGAGGAAGAAGCCATTGCTCGAGATTAGTACTTAGATTTGGTTTATTTTCAATCTGGTACTCTGTATGAATTGATACCAAATGCTACCAATGCCACTGTTGATCCATCCAAACCATCGTCTACTTCACATGTGGATGGATTTATTGGCTCCATCAAAACCCAATCTATATCCCAATCGATTGGAACAACCCAATGGTTTCTCCCAATTCAACCACACCCTCTTCTACCTCCCCTCAAACTCATATCTCTGAGGTGAATATAGTCTAATCTACCCCTTCAGAACAATCCATAACCCCTTCAGAACAATCCATAGGTAAGAAGAAGACGAAAAATAAACCGAATAAAAACCATAACAATGAACAACCAAAAAACCAAACTCAAACCCCTGTTGCCGAAAAGCAACCACAATGGAAACCAAAATTCCCATGTCTCATTTGTGGTGATGATCACTACACTCGAGATTGTCCACATCGCGATGAACTGGCCAAACTTTTTAAAGGAAATTTATCACCTGTCGTGCTTTCTCAACCTTTTCCACAACAACAATCCATGGTTACTCAAACCCCCACTCCTGGGGGAAGTTCCAGCCAATCCCATGATGAGGCCTTCACAAGTGCCCATATTTACATCTTTAACAATATTTATTTGACCACTCGCACTATGACATAAGACACACCAGTTAAACCTGATAAGCCGAAGGCCACTAACAGTTCTTTACCAGACCCATAACCATCCTTCGTTAGTCCTCCGTCTGCTAGTCCTCCATCTGGGTCACTCCAGATTGAGAAACCTTCATTTGATTCCATCTTACGCCCTCCTAAGAGCACTATTCAGAAATCTACCTTCAATCCTAGTTCATGGGCTTCCAAAAACTACAACATCGTTGAAGATTTGGCTCAAGCACCATGTGCTATGTTTGCTTTGGAAGTTCTACAACACTATCCCAATCAACGTAGAATGATATTGGATTCCATTGGCGCTTTTGATCCTAATTCATCTAATAATATCATGTTTAATCTAGATGATTATAAGTCTTGACTCTCCCACCAACTAGTTTTTCAAATCGATTTTGTTGTTCATAATCAACAAATCCACCAAACTATCTTGGATGAGGGAGCCTCTACTTGTGTCATGTCTTTGGCTTGTTGGAAAGGCTTGAAATCTCCTGCCCTTAACAAATCCCCTACGATGTTATGTGATTTCAATGGGAAAGGTTTTTATCCTCACGAACTTTTGTAGTCCTTAGCCGTTCAGTTGGGTGGCAAAACCGTTATTGTTGACGTCGAGGTGGTCAATTCCCCCTCGATTACAACCCGTTACTCAGAAGAAGTTGGTTCTACACTATGAATACTGTCGCCTCATTAGTGTTTCGATGTGTACAATTCACTCATCAAGGAAAAATTGTCACTATCGACCAACTAGATTTTTGTACATCCAATGCTCGTGCTCCTGCTACCAACAACATTCCTTTTTTGGGAGACCACAAGATTACATATGAAATTGTTGGTGTTGGCTTGTTGAAAGAATCTAGCCCTATGGGTACCTTCCCTACACCACTTCCACCCACCACACATCATATTTCCATCATCAATATGATTTCGACTATGGCTTATCAATATCTGGAGTCATTTGACCTTTGGATTGTACCTAGTCCTCTGGAATTCGATGTACTAGGTGACACCATGCCACTTAGCCCAGTGGAGGCTGCATACATTACTATTCAATTTTCCTCTCCCTCCCTAGATGACCCACATCTATTGGCACCCAATACCTACTCGATGTTTTCATGGTTAAATTCCCTATCGTCTGCAATCGATTACATTTCCCAAAAATTTCCTTCTGATGAATCTATAATGGAAATTCTTAGCATCGACGATGTGCCTTGGGATGTTAGCCATCATCGATTCTCTTTTCTTCCACCTCTAGAATAAATTCAAGAAGACATACACTCTGTCTTCCCTCCTGACGTTACCAATTTTTTGCAATCTCCCATCCTCACACAAGATACTCTTTCTGAGGGGAATCTAGGTAATATTTCTACTATGATCGTTATCAATATTTCGATCAAATAAGGCGTTGTGGAAAATGTTAACCTCAGTGTTAATTGCACGCCCGAAGAGGTGGTCTCTTACACCGTTCTGTTTAAATAATTCTGCGATGTCTTTGCTTGGAGCTACGAGGAAATGCCAGGGATCGACCCCTCAATCGTTGTGCATGAAATCAAGACTTACCCAAGTGCGAAGCCTGTTCGATAGAAACTCCGCCTGGTTCATCCCAAGAAAACCATAGCTATAAAGGCAGAAGTTGAGAAATTTTTGAAATCTGGCTTTATCTATCATGTCCTCTTGACGGAATGGGTTTCCAACCTTGTTCCGGTTGCCAAAAAATAGGGGACCATTCACATCTGCATTGACTATCGGGATCTCAATAAATATTGTCCAAAGGACAATTACCCTACGCCCTTCATCAACAAGATCATTGATAATTGCGCCAGGAGCGTAATTTTCTCTTTCATGGATGGTTTCTCTGGGTATAACCAGATTGAAATTTTACCTGCTGATCAACATAAGACAACCTTTATCTACCCGTGGGCAACTTTCGCCTATCAGAAGCTACCTTTTGGTCTCAAAAATGCTGGTGCTACTTTCCAACGGGCAATGTCATATGCTTTCCATGATATCAAGCATATTTTGGAACCTTACCTTGACAACTTACCTGCCCACTCATCCAATCGCTCAGATCATATTGATCACCTATGGGCTATTTTTCTTCGATGTCAGTTTTACCATATCCGTTTGAACCCACATAAGTGTATTTTTTCTATTGAATCCGGTCGAATCCTCAGTTTCGTTGTCTCTAAGGATGGGATTCAGGTGGATCCCTTAAAGATTAAGGCTATTCTAGCTCTACCCCCACCTACTAATTTGACCCAACTCCAAAGCTTGCAAGGGAAATAAAACTTCCTTCACTGTTTCATTTGTAACTACGCTGAGATAACTAAAGGATTCATGCGATTGTTGTAGAAAAACACCCCTCTCATCTGGGATGACACTGCTCAATGATCGTTTGATGCTCTCAAGCATGCCTTGACCCATGCACCTTTATTGCATCCTCCAGACTATACAAAGGACTACATCCTTTACTTAGTTGCCTCTACTTCCACTATTGCGATGGTGTTAGTTTGGGAGGACTCCAATGGTTAAGAACATGTGATCTATTACATGAGAAAGAGTCTATCTGGGCCCAAACTCTGATATTCACATGTAGAGAAACTGGCTCTGGAAGCCGTCATCGTTGTCCAGATATTTTTCCACTATATCCTGCTACGCACCACCACTGGTATTGCGAACTCAAACCCCATGTATCATATCTTGACATGTCAAGTGCTTGGGGGAAAATACTCAAAATGGATCGTCATCCTTAAGGAATTCAATATTGAATTTGGGATGTCCAAAGCCAAAATGTCACTGGTGTTTGCAGAGCTTATTTGCAACCTTCCCCATGATAATGAAGATGTTGAGCCCAAAGATTCTCTCCCTGATGAAACTATGTTCCTCATCAGCACATATGATCCTTGGTATGGAGATATCCTCCTTTATCTCCAAACCTAATGTTTTCAGCCTGATATTTCTCGTGAAGAGTATTGACGTATCTATCACCATTCTCATCATTACCTTATCGTCGGTGACACTTTGTATCGTTGTGGTATTGATACTATCCTTCGGCGATTTTTGATTCGTGAAGAGGCTGAACGCATTCTGAATGACTGTCACCTTGGAGCCTATGGCGGTCACCTTTCTGGGATGGCTACAACCCATAAAATTTTATGTGCCGACTACTTTTGGCCCTTGATTTTCAAATATTGTATTGAGGCAGTCAAAAAATGCCCACCCTGCCAAGTTTTTAACAAAAAGGCATGAAACCACCCTGCTCCACTGCACCTCGTTATCACCATTGGCCCCTTTGCCAAATGGGGTATCAATTTCATGCAGTGTAAGCCTACCTCAGTCGGGGGACACGGTTATATAATCATTGTCGTTGATTACTTTACAAAATGGGCTGAGGCTATGCCTACCTTTCTGAATGATGGTCGTACCACAACTCTTTTCATTTTTAACCACATCATCACTCATTTTGGTGTACCACACACCATTTTCACTGATCACAGTTCACACTTTAAGAACCCAACGATGAGTGAGTTTCATGCCAAGTTGGGTTTTCGCCATGAAAACTCATCCCCATACTACCCTCAAGTCAACAGACAAGTTGAAGCCATCAACAAGGTCCTTAAAACCATGATTCAACGTATGGTAGGGGAAAACAAGACATCCTATCATGTACAACTTTACTCCACTCTATGGGCTTACCGTACTTCCGTAAAAACCGCAACTGGGTCCACTCCTTTCCAGTTAGTGTACGACATCGAAATTGTTTTACCAATCGAGTGTGAGATTCTATCTCTGAAACTTAAAGTAGAACTCCTACCCCATACTTCTTCCAAAGAATAATGTTTCTTATATCTAACCAGGCTGGACGAAACACATCATGATGCCACTCTCGTTAACGAGGCACATAAAAAATGGATAAAAAATCAATACGATAAATCCGCTTGTTCTCATACTTTTGTAGAAGGAGACTTAGTCCTCGTCTATGACCAGGCTCATGATAAGTTAGGGCTAGGTAAGTTAGTGTTAGAATATAGAATATGGTGTGCTCGTTTTACCATTGACGATACCTTCGTCACCCAACCATAGGCTGAAGCCTCCCTCCGAGCACCTTAACCTTGAACTCAGAATTCCTCCGGAAGCAAACCCTAGGCTAGATATCCAAACAAGAAGTAGCGCATAAATCGCCAAGGATAGCACATCACAGAAGATGATCAGATAGTCCCAAACCCTAACCAAGAGATATCCAAGCCAATACTGAAACTAGTTGCTGCTGCAGCTACACTTGCAACCCTCCTCCAAACCTGTATACCAACTGCAACTGCAGTGCGCACCAACTGGGAAAACTATAGTCTTGAGATGATGTCAAATGAGAACTGGCACCCTGTATTTATAGTAGTCCTGCCAGTTTGCTGGGGTCGACTTCTCCTTCTGGGTATGTGTTTGTTCAGTATATTATTATTAATTCTGGTCGACTTCTTCTCTTGGAGGCTAATAGCCTAATATAAATTTTCTTCTTGAGCCGACAAGGCTTCTAGGGTTA
>CBVK0100005526.1:0-15394 GCA_900067695.1 Picea abies | reverse complement strand
AAGGGTCTTCGACTACTACACGGTAAAGGTATGGTTGAAGGTATGTCTAAATGCTCTTTGGATTTTGATTTCTGTGAACATTGTCTATATGGGAAGCAGAATTTGGTAAAATTCCCCTCTGATGCAACGAGGGTAGAAGGAATTTTACAGCTAGTTCACAATGATGTTTTTGGACCTGTGTTGGTCCCATCATTGGGAAAATCTATGTACTATGTCTCATTTATAGATGACTTCTTGAGGAAAACTTGGATATATTTCCTCAGGAAGAAATCTGAAGTCTTTGACAGTTTTAAAGAGTTTAAGGCTCTTGTTGAGAATCAAACAAAGAAACGAATTAAGGTGTTGAGGATAGATAATGGCGGAGAGTTCTGCGAGAATGAATTTGAAGAATTTTGTAAGAAGTGTGGTATAGCAAGGTAGAAGACTACTCCATATACACCTCAACAGAATGGAGTTGTAGAAAGGATGAATAGGACGTTGATGGAAAAAACAAGGTGCATGCTTAGTGGTGCCGAGATAGGGCAAGACTTCTGGGCAGAGGCAGTGGGTATTGCATGTTATCTGGTCAACAAATCACTCTCATCAACATTGAATGACAAGACTCCACAAGAGGTATGGACTATTAAGGAACCTTCTCTCACACATCTTAAGGTATTTGGCTGTGATGCATATGTTCATGTTCCAAAGGAAAACAAGAGTAAGCTGGATAAGAAGGCTGAAAAATGTATCTTTATTGGATATAAAGATGGTCTCAAAGGTTGTAAGATTTGGAACCCAGAAACTAAGAAGGTAGTGTATAACCGAGATGTGGTATTTAGAGAAACGAAGGATGTTGTTAAACAGGAAGTCCTACCAAGTAAGGAAGAACAAGAGAATATAGAGTTTGATTTAAAGGATGATGAATCAGACTCTACAGAAGAACATGAATCAGAAGAAGAAGATCCTCATACTCCAGTATTGAGGAGATCAGATCAAGAAAGAAGGCTACCGGAAAGGTATAGTCCATCTGATTTATGTTCAAATTTTTCTTTGTCTATTATTGATGATGATCCTAGAACTGTCAGGGAGGCATCAGATTTAGAGGATCGAAATCTCTCGAAAAGGGCTATGGAAGAAGAAATGGCATCTTTGGATAAGAATGAGGCATGGGATCTAGTGGAGTTGCCAATTGGAAGAAAGCCCATTGGCAGCAAATGGGTATTTAAAAATAAGCTGAATGCAGAAGAAAAAGTGGAGAAATACAAAGCTCGGTTAGTAGCAAAGGGTTATTCCTAGGTTGAGGGAATTTATTTTGGTGAGATTTTTTCTCCTGTTGCCAAGTTAACCTCCATAAGATTTATGTTATCTGTTGTTACTGCATTTGATTTTGAAATAGAAAAAAAGGATGTGAAGACAACATTCCTACATGGAGATCTGGAAGAAGAAATCTATATGAAGCAACCAGAAGGTTATGTTGTGAAGGGAAAGAAGGAGTTGGTGTTCAAGCTGAAAAAATCCCTGTATGGTTTAAAACAATCACCAAGTATGTGGTATCAAAAATTTGATACTTATATGCTGGGACTTAGCTTCACAATAAGCAAAGAGGATCACTATGTGTATTTTAAATTAATTGGTGATCATTTGATTTATTTGGTCTTGTATGTGGATGACATGTTGTTGATAGAAAACGACAGGGAGATTATCCAGGATGTGAAAACTCAGTTGTCCTCTAAATTTGACATGAAGGATCTCGGTGCTTCAAATTTCATTTTGGGCATGGAAATTAAAAGAGATCAAAAAAAGAGGAAACTCTGGTTAAATAAGAGAAAATATGTCGAGACAATATTATAGAGGTTTAATATGCAGGAATGCAAACCGGTCAAGGTTCCTATTCCTGTTGGTGTAAAGTTATCTGTGGATCAGTGTCCCAAGACACATGAAGAAGAGGAGGACATGTCTCATGTTCCATATGCCAGTGTAGTTGGCAGTTTGATGTATGCAATGGTTTGTACTAGACCGGACATTGCACATGTAGTGGGAGTTTTGAGTAGGTATATGTCAAAACCAGGGAAGGAGCATTGGACAACAATAAAAAGGGTTTTCAGGTATTTGCATGGCACTGCTAGCTATGGATTGTTCTATGAAGGAAGACCGGGATTGGACAGAGTGGTGGATATACATGGATTTGTGGATGCAGACTGGGCAAGAGATTTGTATCGTAGAAGATCTACAAGTGGGTATGTTTGGAGGAGCAATAAGTTAGATGAGCAAAAGTCAGGCTGTAGTGGCGCTTTCAACTACTGAAGTTGAATACATGGTAGCCACTCATGCAAGTAAGGAAGAAGTGTGGTTACAAAGATTGTGTTCAGGTATTGGTTTGGTACAACAAGATATAAGAATAGATTGTGACAGTCAGAGTGCAATTTTTCTAGCAAAGAACCCAACTCATCATTCAAAGACAAAACATATTGATATTCAATATCACTTTGTGAGAGACATGGTTGAAGAAAAGAAAGTATTGTTGATGAAGGTGGACACTTTGAAGAATGTTGCAAATTCATTAAAAAAATCTGTGAGCACTGAGAAGTTCTCTTGGTGTAGAGGATCCATGGGCATTGTTGCCCTAGATTGTTGACTATGTAACCCTGTAACCCCCTGTGTGCAAAGAAAACAATAAGTAGGAGAATGTTGGGTATGTGTTATATTATTTGCACGAGTAGTAGTGTCTGAGTTGGGCGCATAGGGGGGTGGAGCCCCCCGTGTGGGGGTTCGGGGGCAGTGCCCCCGAATTTTTTTTTTTCGCATCGGGACCGCATTTTCGAGACCGCATTATATTTAGGTGGTTTTTCAGCACATGGTTTCTTTGCCGATGGTTTTCTATTTTCGGTTAAGGAATTAGGGTTTTGGCCCAATCCAATTCATTGGGTTAGGGTTTTGGATGTCGCTGGCTCCTATATTGACGCAACCGCACCCGCAGGCACACCCACTCACAGGATCTTCTCCCTTATCGCGGCCCGAAGAACTCCAAGGATCTTCTATTTCCCTATCGGGAAATCTGCACCCACAGAACTCTTGCGCGATCCCCTCTCTGCACTTGGAGGATCGGAACTCGCGACTTCATGAATCCAAAGGTCAGTGGTTGGGCTTTGGTTCTACGAATTCCCAAACGCCGATACAAGTCAACGTTAACCTCTTCCCGTTTCCTATCGGGATCTCAGTATTCATGGTGTTGAGAAACTCGGTTCCCCAGCTCCTGAGTCCTGATATGCCAAAACTCCGATGAGCTCGTGGATTTGACTTTTCAACGGTCCCGTCATCTCGTCGGGATTTCAGACTTTGCGGGATCGCAAATCCTGATGTCCAATGTTCAAGACTTCTCGCTGCGAAACCCCGATGACTCGCGCCACCTATCTTCCACCAAATCCTGTGGTCCCACACTATTTACATGGCCAATAGGATATCACGTCTCGCGATTTCGTGATTCCCGTTGCCAAATCTTTGACCCTTCTCTCACGAAATCCCAATAGGTGATTTTGCGAACAATCCAATGGCCCTGGATGGCTTGGATCAACGCTCTATTTGTCTTGAGCTTTGAACCCTATGGGAATACATCACCGTATCTCCCCTACATCTCTGTGAGATCTAACGGCTCACGGAATGTCGCGAATTCTCCTCGGAGAGTACCAACCGTCTATCTTTCCCTATGAAATCTGCGAAACGACTAAGTGTTCCTCTCCATGGAACTTGTTCACTTGCTCGCGAACCTGTGATGCTTCTTGAATCTTAACGGCACCAACTCCCTGTGCTTCCCTTGGTGATTACTCGAAAAGCCTATTTCTCCTGAGCTTTTCCCACGACTTCAAGTCCTTCAAGAAAACTTCTTGCACACACTCCTTGCGGCAAACCTTCAACAACGTCTAAGTGTTGAAGTTTCTCGACTCTGCGCACACCTGCAACAACAATCCTTCAACTCTTTTCTCAGGTTCGCAACCCTGAGACTTTTATTCAGTCTGAGCACTCCTTGCACAGATCTTGTGCCCAACTGCACCTTTTGGATGAATGAGAACAAAAGTTATCCCTATTGAACCCTCTGTCAACACACTCCTTGCAGACAATTTCTACTGCACTCCTTGTAGGAATTCTCTGGCTCAATTAGAGAAACAATTGAATCTCATTCCTTCTTCCTCTCAGACTTCAACTCAATCATGAAATCATATACATAACATATAAAACCAAATGTATAACAGGAAGCAAACATTCATGAGAATATCAACATCAATACACAGAGAACAACACAAACCATGAATTTAAATCAAACTCTTCTATTAATTCAAATGTCTGTACATGGGTGTTCTTACACAGCTCTCTGCTTCTCTTCTGTGTTCTTCATACACAAATGCTCATAATCCTCTTACAATGCACAATGAGGGTGTCTATATCCTGTTTCCCTCTTGCGTTCTCAACTGTCTAGTCTAGAATTAAATTTTCTATCTACTTTTCATTAACTATCTTAAATTCCGTCTACCTACTAAGGATGAGAGAAACCCACTCAAGGTCCATTTACAATATACAAGTGCGCTTCATTAAATCTTCACATTAATGTTCGCGCAACAACTTCCAAGGTGTTTTTCAAAATTTGTCCTGGCTTTGTCCAGCTGTCCAATTGCTTCCGCGTTGGCTCGCTTGATGTGTTGGCGATGCTCCTGCATCATACTCCCTCGCTTGAAAACTTTCATGGACTCCTGTCCATGAGCTCCTGCACGGTCTGTCCATGATTCTGGATCTCTGCCTCACTTTCCCAGCTGACATCTTCAACTGGATGATTCTTCCACTTGACCAGATACTCAAAGTATTTCTTTTACCGGGTCCTTTTGCTCACTCTCTTGTCCAGTATGCACTCCATCTGTGTCTTCTCTACAACTGGCATCTATTTCTCCCACTGGATCACTAGTTGCTCAGTTCTAGTTTCTGTTTCTCCAGCTCTATATGGGTACAAATCCGAGATATTGAATATTGGATATATTCTAATCCCATCGGGTAATTCAATCTCATAAGCATTTGTCCTGAACTTCTTCAATACCTTACATGGCCCGATTTTCTTCATTTTCAGCTTGTTGTATGTTCCTCTCAGGAACCTTTCTTTCCTCAAGTGTGCCAGAACCAGATCACCAACCTCAAACTGAAGTTGTCTTCTATGTTGATCGACCCTGCGCTTATACTCTTGGCTTGAACTTTGCAACCGCTCCTTCACTTGGCTGTGAAGTTCCTTCATCGCCTCCGCGAATTTTTCTGCACTAGCGCTGCTAGTCGCAGTTTGTTACGAATCTCTCAGTTCAGAAATTCCTTTCGGCTGCATCCCATAGACAACCTGAAATGGACTTTTCCCTGTACTCCGATTCACTGAATCATTATATGAAATTTTTTCCTGTGGTAATATGTGGTCCCAACTACTGTGGTGCTCTGTCACCAAGCTTCTTAGCAAGTCTCCCAGACTTCTGTTGACCACTTCTGTCTACCCATTCATCTGCGGATGATACGCAGAACTAAATGCCAAGTTAGTTCCCATATTCTTCCATAAGGTTCTCCAAAAATGCCCTATGAATTTGGTGTCACGATCTGAAACTATACTTTTCGGCAACCCATGAAGTCAAATGACCTCTTTGAAAAACATATTTGCGATGTGAATCGCATCACTGGTCTTCTAGCATGGGATGAAGTGTGCCATTTTGGAAAATCTATCCACTACCACAAAGATTGAATCAACACCCCTTTGTGTTCTTGGCAACCCCAATACAAAATCCATGCTAATTACATCCCACGGCCTCTCTAGTATGGGAAATGGTTGATAAAGACCCACATTCTGCTTCCTTCCGTTCGAATGCTAGCAAATTCTGCATTTGTCAACGAATCTCTTGACATCTGCTCGCATTCCTGGCCAAAAATATGACTCTTTCAACTTCGCGAACGTCTTGTCATGGCCAAAGTGCCCTGCTAATCCTCCACTATGTTTCTCCTTCAGCAAGTTCTCCCTCATGGAGCATTTCGGAATACATAGTTGATTGCCTCTAAACAACAATCCCTCCTGGATCATGTAGTCTATCCAAGGGCTTTTATCTCCGAGAACTGGATTCTCAGCTGCTTCATATGCCTCTCTGAAATCTTGATCATCTGCGTACATGTCCCTGAGATCATCAAAACCCAACGTTTTGAATTTGTACTCCTGCAACAACAAACACTTCCTGCTCAAAGCATCAACAACTTTGTTAGCAGTACCAGAAACATGTTTTATCACAAAAGTGAAATTCTGCATATACTCAACCCATTTGAAATGCTTCTGATTCAACTTCTCCTGTTGAGTCACAAACTGTAGTGCATGATTATCACTGTATAAGACAAATTCCTTTGGGATCAAGTAATGCCTCCATTTCTTTAATGCCTGTATGATAGCATAAAACTCCTTATCATATGTGGAGTACTTTAATTTTGCCTCATTTAGCTTCTCGTTGAAATATGCTATCGTCCTGTCTTCTTGACTCAAGACCGCCCCAATTGCAAATCTGCTTGCATCAATTTCACCTGAAATGTCTTCAGGAAATCCGGCAACACCAAAACTGGTTTTCCGTAATCTTCCTCTTCAGTAGGTTAAAACTCTTCTTAGCCTCTGCTGTCCAGTGAAAAGATTTATGTTGCTTCTTCACTGTATCCATCATTGCTGTGCTAATTCCACTGAAATTCCCGATGAATTTTTGGTAGAAACTAGCCAATTCATGAAAACTTCTCACCTCAAATATGTTCTTTGGTGATGGCCAATTCTTGATTACCTCCACCTTATCTGGATCCATTCTCAACTCATTCGCAGAAATAACAAACCCCAAGTAAATGAGCTCTATCTTCATGAATGAGGACTTCTTCATATTTATCAACAACTTCTCCTGCTGTAGTCGCTGCATCACTATAGCCAAATGTTTCAGATGTTCCGCCGTTGTTTTACTAAAAACTAGTATGTCATCCAAATACACAATGACAAATTTCCCAATGAACTCCCTCATGACTTTGTTCATCAACCTCATAAAGGTACTTGGCGCATTTGTTAAGCTAAACGACATAACAAGCCATTCATACAGCCCTTCGTTTGTCTTGAATGTTGTTTTCCATTCATCACCTTCTCTCATGCGAATCTGGTGATATCCGCTTTTCAAATCAATCTTTGAAAATGATTTTTCTCCACTCAAGCAATCCATCAGATCATCCATCCTCGGCAATGGAAATCTATACCTGATGGTTATTTTATTTATTGCCCTTGAGTCAGTACACATCCTCCAGCCTCTTTCTTTCTTTGGACTGAGTACTGCTGGAACAACACATGGACTTAAGTTTTCTCTGACTAAACCTTTGTCCAACAACTCCTAGACTTGCCTTTTAAATTCCTCGTTTTCCTGCGGTGTCAATCTATACGCGGCTTTGTTTGGAAAACTGGCTCCTGGTATGAGATTGATATGATGACTCACACTCCTCATCGATGGTAACGAACGAGGTAATTCGTCCACTATGATGTCAATGAACTCTCCCAGCAGTTCCTGAATTTCTTTTGGCAAATCATCCACTCTTATGCTAGTAAGAACAATCCTTGGTTTTTTGACCACAAAGAATTGTGGATCCTCCTTCTTCTTAACCTCTGTAAGATTTTCCTTCCCACTCATGAGAAGTACTGTGTTTCTTACTTCCTGCTTCACCTCCTTATCCTTTATCGGAAGCAACATGTGTGTCTGCCCATTCTTCTCTAGGGTGTATGTGTTCATTCTCCCATCATGAATCACATTCCTGTCATATTACCAATGTCTACCCAACAATAGATGACAAACATCCATAGGAAGGACATCACATAATATCTTATCATTATATCCTCGTATTTTGAATTCAACCAAGCATTTTTTAGTAATAGTTACCTGGTGTCCTTTCTGTAGCCACGAAACTCTGTATGGGCTTGGATGATCAGTTGTCTCCAGCTCTATCTTTTCTACCATCTCGATTGAAACGAGATTATCCATGCTACCACTGTCTACAATGACCTTGCATACCCTATCCTTGGTCTTGCAAGCAGTCCTGAAAAGTCTGGTCCTTTGGACTGAACTTTCCACCTCCTTCTCGGGTGTCAAAAGGACTTTTCGCATCATAAGCGATCTTCTGCCTCAACATCCCACCTCTGTTCTTCGGTGATGTGAGCTTCTCCAATGTCCTTCTTTTTCTCTGGACACTCATAAGACTTGTGCCCATTATTTCCACATGTGAAGCATGTGATTACTCCACCTCTTCTTCTTCCTCTGCCTCTAGTACAAGGAAACATGTTATTGTCATCATAATCTCCTCTCTGCTCATTATGCTGCCCTCTCTGTTCTGCATATGGCCCTCTCTGTGAACTTCCACCTCTCTCTGTGCGAGTCTGAGGTTTCTTCCATTCCTCCTTGGGCTTCTGGAATTTTTCCCGGGCAACTGATTTGCCTCTCGGCTAACTTCTGCCTCGGCCCCTCTAACTCTTCTTTCGACTCAACTTCTCTTCTGCTTTCAGAGCCATCTGATAAGCATCTTCCACTGTTCAAATGGTTACCATGCTCATCTCATCTTGGATATCATATCTCAGGCCATTCATATATCTGGCAACTTTCTCATCATCGCTCTCCCGATGACCCGTCCTGATGTTCAATCTATAGAATTCCTCAGTGTATTCTTTCTCTGTCATCAGTTTCTGTCTCAGGTTTTGCATCCTCCTGAACAGAGCAATTTGATAGTCTCTGGGGATGAATTTCGCCTTCATCTTCACGATCATCCTGTCCCAGCTTTTAATCTTTCGCTTACCCTTGCAGCATCTCTTAGCTTGTAGTTCATCCCACCACAATGCTGCATGTCCTTTCAAGCGTGTGAGAACATGCTTGACTTTCTTATCTTCTTCGAAATATTCATAGTCTAAGTATGTATCTAGATCTCTAATCAAGTCTAGAAGCTCCTCTGCATCCAATTTTCCCTCGTAAACTGGAATGTCCATCTTTGCTCTTGCACCCATCCTGGAAATAGCTATAATCAAATGCTCATTTGATGCATCTTCGACTACAACTTCCTCTTCACGTTCAGCCTCAATTTCTCTTTTGGAATCACTGAGATCCCCTGCACTGGCTGTGCGTCTTTGCGATGTCTCCATGTCTTCAAGTCTAGCTTAGAGATCACGCATTTGTCTCTCCATGACTGGATCTGCCATATGCCTGCCTCTTCTCCTCTGCACCTCCCTATCCTCTGGATCAGGTGATTGTCTCTCTCTTCTTGGAAACATAGTGAAATCCTCTTCTCTTTTCTGCTACATAAAGCAAAGAATCTTTCTATGCTCTGATACCAAACTTGACGCAGCCGCACCCATAGGCACACCTGCTCACAGGATCTTCTCCCTTATCGTGGCCCGAAGAACTCCAAGGCTCTTCTATTTCCCTATCAGGAAATCTGCACCCATAGAACTCTCGCGCGATCCCCTCTCTGCACTCGGAGGATCGGAACTCGCGACTTCGCGAATCCAAAGGTCAGTGGTTGGGCTTTGGTTCTACGAATTCCCGAATGCCGATACAAGTCAACGCTGACCTCTTCCCATTTCCTATCGGGATCTTGGCACTCGCAGTGTCGAGCAACTCGGTTACTCGGCTCTTGAGTCCCAATATGCCGAAACTCCGATAAGCTCGTGGCTTTGATTTTTCAACGGTCCTGTCACCTCATTGGGATTTTGGACTTCGTGGGATCGCAAATCCTGATGTCCAATGTTCAGGACTTCTCGCTGCGAAAACTCGATGACTCGCTCCACCTGTCTTCCACCAACTCCTGTGGTCCCACACTGTTTACGTTCATGCTGGGATATCGCGTCTCACGATTTCGTGATTCCCATTGCCAAATCTTCAACCCTTCTCTCACGAAATCCCGATAGGCGATTTCGCGAACAATCCAACGGCCTTGGCTGGCTTGGATCAACGCTCTATTTGTCCTAAGCTTTGAACCCTGTGGGAATACATCGTCGTATCTCCCCTACACCTCTGCGAGATCTAATAGATCATGGAATGTCGTGAATTCTCCTCGGAGAGTACCGACTGTCTATCTTTCCCTATGAAATCTGCGAAACGACTAAGTGTTCCTCTCCATGGAACTCGTTCACTTGCTCGCGAACCTGCGACACTTCCTGAATCTTAACGGCACCAACTCCCTATGCTTCCCTTGGTGATTACTCGAAAATCCTATTTCTCCTAAGCTTTTCCCATGACTTCAAGTCCTTCAAGAAAAATTCTTGCACGCACTCCTTGCGGCAAACCTTCAACAACGTCTAAGTGTCGAAGTTTCTCGACTCTGCGCACACCTGCAGCAGCAGTCCTTCAACTCTTTTCTCAGGTTCGCAACCCTGAGACTTTTATCTAGTCTGAGCACTCCTCGCACGGCTCCTGTGCCCAATTGCACCTTCTGGATGAATGAGAATAAAAGTTATCCCTATTGACCCCTTTGTCAATGCACTCCTTGCAGACAATTTCTACTGCACTCCTTGCAAGAATTCTCTGGCTCAGTTAGAGAAACAATTTAATCTCATTCCTTCTTCCTCTCAGACTTCAACTCAACCATGAAATCATATACACAGCATATAAAAGAAAATGTATAACAGGAAGCAAACATTCATGAGCATATCAAAATCAATACACAGAGAACAACACAAACCATGAATTTGAATCAAACTCTTCTATTAATTCAAATGTCTATACATGGTTGTTCTTACACAGCTCTCTGCTTCTCTTCTGTGTTCTTCATACAAAAATGCTCATAATCCTCTTACAATGCACAATGAGGGTGTCTATATCCCATTTCCCTCTTGCGCTCTCAACTGTCTAGTCTAGAATTAAATTTTCTATCTTCTTTTCATTAACTATCTTAAATGTCGTCTACCTACTAAGGACGAGAGCAACCTGCTCAAGGTCCATTTACAATATACAAGTGTGCTTCATTAAATCTTCACATTAATGTTCTCCCAACAACTTCCAAGGTGTTTTTCAAAATTTGTGTTGGCTTTGTCCAGCTGTCCAATTGCTTCCGCGTTGGCTCGCTTGATGTGTTGGTGATGCTCCTGCATCATATATGTATTTTGTATTATAAACATTGTAACACAATGAATGAATATAGAATATGCTAGTTTTCCCGGTTTGGGTTTCCAGGGGAAAAATATTTGTGTAATGTTTGTATTTTCCATTGTATCTTTTCTGAATATTTGTTTGCAATAGATATTGTACAAGGTTAGAATTTACACCCTTGCCCCAAGAAATTGTAGCCACATTGTGAGTTTTGAGCCAGAATTCCCTATTCTTTCCTTTCTCCTCCATTGCAAGCCTAATACATTTCCTAGAGAGAGATGAAGAGAAGAAAGATACGTGGAAGCATAGTTGGAGCTTGGTGAAGAGGATCCTGGACCATGTTAAAGGATTAGTCACCGATCTCATTGTAAGAAACTTTGTGAGATTAATAAAAATGAATACTTTTTCTATCCCGAATATGATGTGTTCAATATTTATGTTTGATTTATATTTGATTATGACATCTAACCCACTAATTCATATATGAGATGCATGTTCATAGTTGTTTGTTTATATATTTATGAATGTAGGTCGACCTTGGGAGGAGACTTGTAGTCAAGGAACAACCGAATGCAAAAGGAACGACACCGGACGTGGAGTTTAAGGTAGAGTTACCAGATCTTTTTACCTTGTGTTTTATGCATGAATGTGGGGTGTATTTGGGGTAGTTGTTAAAGAGTAGGATAGTTTAGATGGTTAGATCTTCCTACATGTTGAACCCTAGTGTACTCCATAGGGGGTTTTTCCCGCTATAGCAGAATTGGTGACCATACTGGGGAAGCCTCTAGGGTTTTTAGGGGATATTTTTTGGGCGCTTTAATTGGCTTGATTACCTTTTTTGAGATTTTTGTAATTTCTCGAGTCTTTAAGGGATTTTGGTTTGCCATACCGGTACTCCCTGCCTTTTCAGCCTTGACTGTTATTTTTCTTTTTGAGAAGTTACAGAGGTGTACATGGCCTATAGTGGATCTTCGCATGTACATACACACCCTACCTTTGGACAACCCATGTACATACACAGGCTGCTTAAGTGTCAGTAGCGTGCCTGTGTCAAGTCTTTCTTCAAGAAGAGGCAGTCAACCTATTCCCTGATTGAAGTCATACTTCTCAAGGGTTTTCTTGATCTAGTCCTACTCTCTATTGTTACAGTCTTTAGCTTGAGTTTGATGTTAGTTATCTTATTCGTTTCAAGATTTATTGTGTTTTATTAGTAAGGGTTTGAGACGAGTTTGTGAGTCTTTTCTGATCAGTTTGTTTAGTATTGTCAGTGACTCCCTGTGATCCGCAGTAGATCTAAATTCAATTTTTGGTCTTTCCTTGTCTTCACTTTTTCCCTTTCACTTGCTTTAGAAGAAAAGAAAAAGAAGTTATTTCAAGTTTCTTATTTTGAAGCATAAAAATAATAATAATAAAAAAATCATTTCTTTGTTTTGTTAAGTAGTTAGGTAAGTTGTCTTTTCTTATCAGGAGAAAGAGTGTTTTCTTAAGTTCTTTATTGAATGCTTATAACACTAAGTATCTTGTAGTCAAGAGAAATCTTGTTTTGGGTTTCTCTTTTAAAAGATCTTATAAAAATTAGTTAAGAAAAGTTGGTTAAATAGTTTAAATTTGCAAATCTTTATTTGTCAAAAAGAAGTAGTTTGCTTTCAATTTCATTTAATGCTCTTCTCTTTCATCTCTTAAAATACACCACTAGTTTCATTTTCGTTTCCTTGACTTAAGACAAGCCACTTAAAATTAACGCTTAATTAAAATTTATTAGACTGTATGTTTGTAGGGTCCATCTACTAGTCTAGGCTAGAGCCTTGATTTAGGTTGGAGAGGAAACTCTTTAAGGCTATAAAAAAAACATACGATTCTATGCTAGGGAGTGTAAAAAGTCCAGTAAATGTGAAATTTATCTGGGACCCCCCTCTAAAACAGGGGATAAAAATGAGGTCGTGTGAAGAAAGGTAGCGGATATAACCCCTCCAAAGCCGGACCAAGTGTAGTGGGAAACACATATAGAGGACTTGTCTTGGGATTCTGTTGATCGCATTTTCCACAGAGCTTTGTGGGTCTCGAATCCATTCGAGTTCCTCAATCATCTTCTATAACACTTTATTTCGATACCCTTGATAGGTTTCAGGCTTGATACCCTACTCATCACGGTCCACCCGACTATTGATCGTACCCGCCTGGTGATTGTTCGTGTGCTGGAAACCTAGTTTCCTTTATTTTAGTGAATTAAATAGGTGACTACAGGGGTATATCACGGTACCTAGGACATTAGTGAAACGATTAGTCTTTTACACTACTCAACACTTACTGGAACGATTGAAGATGACATGTGGATAATCGATAGTGGAGCTTCTAGGCACATTGTTGGTTTTTATTCATATGAGATATGAGAGATATTCAATATATTATTACAATAATGAGTGTTCCATATATAGGGAACATAAGGTGACTATCCATGAAAGGATGCATCCCTTGAATAATCAATAACTACTTATTATTATCATTTACTTATTAATTATTATCTTTAGAGAATGTCTTCCCGATGTTGTCCAAAGATCAACACTCCCTCTCAACGAGGGAGACATTCTGAAACATGTCACTCTTGTCTTTGAAGTATACAAACTTCACCCTAGACTCATGACACTTATCTTATAGTCTTGGGAGACATCTCTCTCCCACTTGAACTAAGGAGAAACTCCTTCCGTGGCTCTCCCTCTGAGCCGATTAAATATCTCTAAGATTAGGCTCACTTTGGTCCGCATGTAATAGCATAGCATATTGAGTCTTTATCATTCCTTGTCAAATCACCATGACTAGGACAAAGACCACACCAAGATCTTGTTGTTTGTGGAGCCTGATTATCTTCCTGATTTAGAGGTCTTTTACTTTCAGCCGTGTTTATACCCCATGAATTATTTACACCCTAGAAGCATGTACGCTCTTCCACTCGAGGGAGTGCAGAGGGGCGGTACCCCCTCTGCGGGGTCTGGGGGGACTATCCCCCCTGCTGAGGGGTCTGGGGGCAAGCGGGCCCCCAGCGGGGGTTTAGGGGCGAAGCCCCCGAAGAAAAATTTTCCTTGTAAATGTATATTGTAAGTTCATTGTAAATCTAGACTGTTCATTATAAGGTCGCAGATCTAACGATAGAGATTATGTTAGGGTTTTTTTTTTCCCTAGAAGGCAACCCTCTTTTATGAGGGAAATGTATTGCGGTTATGGTTGATGGAGAATATTGTATTCTGAGATAGGAGACTATGAGATAAAGAAGAGGAAGTTACAGTGGGTTTGTTGTAGGTTGTATCCCTTCATATGATGGATAATAATAAAGGAAGGACCTGACAATTTCTCTGGTGGACGTAACCCACACTGGGTGAACCACGTAAATCTGTGTTTCTATTGCATTGTGTATCTTCTGTGTTTTGTTTCCGCATTTGTTTTATTTTATTGCTCCACGGTCTTGTTTTTATAACAACTAGTATCAGATCGAAAGGTAACTCATAGGAAAAGAGGGTTCCTCGTTCGAGTGGGAGCAATGTTGGAAGATGGAAAGTTTAGGGTTGAGAAATTTAATGGCCAAAACTACCAATTATGGAAGATGCAGATGGAAGACTATTTATATCAGAAGGATCTATTCCTACCATTGGGCGAAATAGCAAAGAAGCCAGCGGCTACGAAGGACGAAGAATGGGAGATTCATGACAGAAAGTCTCTAGGAACGATATGACTGAGCCTGGTGTTATCACTGAAATTTCATCCGCACATGGTTACAAGAACTCAACATCGTCAAAACAGTAATGAAGTCATTCATGGCCATGAATTAATCTCACAACATTCAAAAAGGTCAGAAACTACACAAAGTAGTGAAAAAATTGAAGAGCACTTTACAGAAGTTGGGCACGCGTGCACATGCGCGGAACATGAACATATCATGCGCGCATACACGCACGATGCATGGCTGTTGGCGCAAAAATCCACGCACCTGCTAAACGACGCATTTATTGAAGTGGTCGGCCTCCCAACCACTTATGGATCAGCTCCCAAGCCGATTTGACCCTCAAATCTGAGCTGAATCCGAATGGTAGGCTGGTCAAAGAACTAATAATTCCCTAAATGGCCTCTTTTCACACTACAAGGCAGTTACACAAAAGCCTAAAAAAATGCTATAAAAAGCCATGAATGCACCTCATTTTCTCAAGGAATTTCATGTAATGTTATGCTGCCTATATTGTTTTAAGGACTCCATCCTTGACAAGAGCACATTGGCACCATTTCATTGA
>CBVK0100005525.1:0-15394 GCA_900067695.1 Picea abies | reverse complement strand
AATTGTACATCTAGTCTGAAGAGACAATGAAAGGAAATTCAGAAATGATTGCCCTCGTCTCATCATTTAAATGCATAAATATTTTCCGAAGTGGTGAAAGGAAATTCAGCAAAAAAGGGGCAGATAACTTCACTAGGGTACTGAACAGGTCCGCTGGCAGTGAAGCAATATCTGAGATGTCTGTAAGGTTGTTATACATGATTTTCACTCTACTCTGGTAATCAAATTTCTCGAGACTGGATCCACATCCTAAGTCCAGACAGAACTCCATGATTAAAAACATGTAATAAATTTCGTTGGATGCAAGCCAAAAGTTACAAGATCTGTTGGATTTCCTATAACAGTTTTGATTTGTCTTAATGCAAACCTAAATTCAGTAAAGAGAAAGGGAAAGTCATGAAAGGGACTGTAGCTGAATATGAAACATAGTGAGTATTTAAAATCTTTGCAAAAGTGAAAGACAAAATATTTTCTTCCCTCTGTTTATCTTTTCCCTAAAGGAAGTTTATCAGAAGTGAAACAAATGACACCATTTACCCAATACAGGCACATGGTCTATTGTTCTTCCCATCTTGCAGGAAGACGGGATCCCTAGTTGGAGACTATGTTGGAGCCGCCTTTTTCAATTGGTTTAAATATATTTTTTAAATTCAAATGTTGGTTTTTGGGTTCTTTTTCGCTTCGTGACATTTACCTACTGAAAATCTCAGTATTTCCGACATGCGAAATAGCGAAAGATGTATGTTTCATAAGTTACCACTTTTTATCGTTAAACGAAAGTTTTTTCTCTTTTTACCTTGGAATATCGCTCTTCGGGAGTTACAAGTCACAACGTTTACAAACCTATATGTGCGAGGTCACGAAAAGCTTTAGAAAAGCTTACCTCAGGTGAAATCCGAGAGTAAGATTCTTTAAACCCCAGTCAAGTGTTGTCAGGATTTCGCATCTCGGTGTTCACTCTCTCCTAAAACATTATCGTTATAACTCCAAAAGATGAAGCCGCAATATTTTTACACAAGTAACCCGGGTTAGTGTCAGGGGCGTTTAGTTTGGACCATGGTTAAAGTCTCTCGGGATTTCGCAACTCGACATATGTTCCTCCTGGAAGTTATACCTTTGAAACCCCAAGTGGCGAAGTCGTGATATTGCTCAGACATAATTAATTAAAACACTTAATCCAATTTACCCTCTAGTTTAAATAAGTCACAGCATAATGATCTCGGGATTTCGCGACTCAGGTCGCGCTCCTCCCAGAAATTGTACCCTCGAAACCCTGAGCCACGAAGTCGCGATATAAATTAAAACATGATTAATTAAACACTTAATCCTGGTTACGTCCTTGCTTAACTAAATCTAATCATCGCGATCTCAGGGCTTTGAAGCTCGAAAGGTTAGAATGAAAACTCTCGATACGGTGAACGTTGAAAGGTTGATCAAAATTTAAGTAAGCTTACTCAAAGAAGCTAAGCCAGCCTAATCGGCGTTCAATACAAATAATAATATGCACAGTTTACGAAGTAATTTCAAATGTTCCTTGCGCGAGCTTGTGCCACGAACCGTCGAAATTTATGACATTAATTGGAAATAAAGCGAAACGGCAAGTAAGGATATGGTTTTTATTGCTAAATCTGTCTCTAAATATGATTTGATCGTTCTATTCATAAGGACAGTGAAATTTTAAATGATCGAAGATATAGATCTTTTTCCTTTATGTTCTATTCATAAAGCTCATTTCTATCCCGCGCAGATAAGTTTTCTCAACAAACTGATCTCTATATGTATACGCATTTTTATTATAGGCTAAATCACAATCTTCTTTCATGGCCCTACAAAAAGCGTCCAAGACAAGTGCTGCGATTTCGGGACAAGGCACCGATAATGTTTCGGATACTTCACCTCGAAGCATTGATTCTGTACGAACCTGGTCATACATCTCAGAGGTTTTTCAATCAGAGTTGGTGAACTGCTCGGACGATTCCAGTGACAAAAATAAAGACGACATTACTACAAAATACAAGATCGTCGTCCAGGTAGAGATGCACAAAGTAGCGTCCAGTCCACGTCTTCTTCCTTACTATGACATGATCCGATGGGCGCTAGATCATGTAGATATCCCTACCAGAACCATCATCAGCGAGCAGAAGTTCATTGTTGGGACCTTTAGACCAGAAATCTTACAGGTTATGTACAAGGGGCCCACGTCGAACTTCACATACAATGCAGAGTTTCTAGAGGATTTTAAAAGGAAGGAATGTGAACAATATGGCAAAAGATTATCTGATTTGATCAAGGATTAGGTCTCACACCCAGCGAACTTCAGGGCAGATAGAAATGGAATTTATTCCATATCTTCTTTGGAATCATAGTTCAAATACATAGCGATGATGACCTGTAGATTGTACGGGAGGGAATACACCGTGCATTTTTTCCTCCCATGGGTGCCTCTGATGCACACCATAGCAGAAGGCTATTCTTTCGAATCGGCCAAACTATTATCAAATAGTCTGACCAGTCGAATTACAGAATATCGGACGCAGAGGGAAAGTGGGAAAGTCGCCTCATTTTTTATGTTTGCATACATAATGGATGCCATATGTTCCATGACACCTTTTCCCTTAATGAATTGGAGCTGGGCTCCATCAGATGTTGAGCCAGTCCATGTATACCATTCTAATATTTGGGAGGACAAGGCCTCGGATTTCGTATACGAAATATTCAATTGGGTAATGGTATCGATGCATTTTTCCATCTTCGGTAATCCACCGCCCAGGATCTCAGATAGCATCGCGGCAAATTTGAGCAGGGTGGTTGATTGGTATGTGGAGAAAGAATTTTCTTACATCAAGGTTTTCGATGCTTCCATCCCTCCGCATGCTCTACCCTTACTTATACCCGATAGGCTGGCTTGTCGTGAGATCACCAGGCAAACCGTAATTGGCAGCATAAGTAAAGAATTGAAAGGGTTTTCAAAGAAGGTATGGCCACCTTTTCCTATTCATTTAAATACCTATTCATTATTAGATTTCGGGCATGCGAAGGCCGAGGCAGTAGCCCTAGAATATATAAAATTGGTTCACATCGAATTCAAGAGACACGATCCACACAGGGTCATGAGTAATCAATTGGCCAGTTGTGGCCTTAAAAGATTTGAGCACGAGAATTCACCTCATGATGATATTTTCCGAGGCACGAGATCTTATGTTGAGGTTTTGGCTCAGATACAAGCCATGTCACCCGAAGAGAGGGTCGATGTTGTTAGATTCCAAGAGAATAGGTGGAGTTTCCTTCCTCCAATATTACAGGGTGAGGGTCCAACGACAGTAGAAGAGCAACAAACAGAAGCCGAAGGTTCCAAAGATTCAGCACCCGGCCAAGAAGAACACCAAGATGAGAAAAGGCAAATGGAGGGCCCGAAACAGGAATCCGAGGCTTCCGATCCTCCAAGCAAGCCAATTTCAGTCGTTACTCCAGAGAAATCGTCTAAACAGGTCAGTAACCCCATTGTTTATGTCACTCCCCTGCAGTCGACAAAGGGAATAC
The DNA here is from genome assembly GCA_900067695.1 of Picea abies. Taxonomy (NCBI): domain Eukaryota; kingdom Viridiplantae; phylum Streptophyta; class Pinopsida; order Pinales; family Pinaceae; genus Picea; species Picea abies. The sequence continues at coordinate 11,854 of CBVK0100005525.1, read as the reverse complement.
CAGACGCAAGTTGGGTTTTTGGTGAAGAATTAACACCCATATTAGTGGAAGAGCTACCCCCGAATGAATTCTTTTTCGATAAGAAGATAAAGGTTATCATGAGACAAGAACTCTACCAAGAGGCAGGTACTGTATCCAAGAAATTTAAAATTATAACCGATGGAAGAAAAATGAAGAAAGAAGAATTTGCAACGCAAATAGCAGGAACATTGGGTGTTTTCGCTACAGCAAACCAATATTCAGTCGAGACCCTGAAAGATCAGATGAAGCGAAAAAATCGTCTAATCAAGACATTAGAGGCTAAGCTGGCTACAACAGAGGTTGTTGTCAAAGATCAATCAAGTGCAACTTTAGAGTAAGCTAGAATAGACGATCAAAAAGAAATCGAGCGACTCAAAGCTAAGCTCGAACAAACATAGTTGATGGCTTAGGCAATTCAGGTATAGATAGTCAAACAAGGGGAATTGATAGAGCAGATTCGAGCCAAATTAGAGTTCGTCGAAAGCCAGGTAATCGATATCGGGATATTTCAATCCTGAGCAATAGAAATCAGAAAAAGGTTATCGGCGACGCAGCAAGGTCTGCTTGTTAAAGTGGAAACAATTCAAAGCAGCTGTCAACTCATTGATCAGATATCGAAGAACCTCTCCCTCAGAGAAAGGGAAGTCGGAGCAGCTCGGGGTGCGTTCTAGAAGGCTATTATAGCCACAACGAGAAAGGAAATAAGCAGTAGTTCCAGTTTTCCCATCTCAGAACAGACCAGGGGCAATATCTTGTTGAAAGAATGGGAGCGAAATATATTCGAAGGAAGACAACAAGCTAAGGAGATAAGAAGATCTTGTGAATAAAATTTCGGTTTGTTAAATGGGATATGGTTGGGTTTTGATGGTGAAAGTAGCATTGAAATACTTGGTCAGAACAATACAGCCAAATATCTGCTAAATATCAAAGAAAATGAAGAGAATTGGCCGAAATTTCACAAATAACCCAAACAAACATAGTTCAAATAGATAAATGGCTAATTAAAGCAAGTATATTATTATGTTCTATCGACACCAAAGACCAACAGGCGGAAGGAAAGTTGCCACGATTGGTGAAAGATTGTTATGTTTTTTAGGCCAATAACCAAGCAGAACCTTCTAGGCTGATATCACAGTTGGTAGAGAAGTGCGTTATTTGCACAGAGCAGGAAAAGAGGCAGGTTTCCGTTACCAAATGAAGACAGAGATAAAGAAACGAAGTGTTTTAACTCCTTTGATTTCAACTGAAAACCTCTGGAACGATTGAGATTCCAGTATATAAAAACCTGTATAAATATACATTTTGTAGAAAGAAAAAGGGTTGGACCTTTTTGGTCGAAAGTAATAGAGACTATCTTCTGTTTGAGAATTAATACAAAGCAATCTGGAGAATCTTGATTCCATCAAGACTGTGTTATGAGTTTGTTCTCTCTATTATTCATATTTAAATTCATTTCGCTTATATACATCTGATGAATGTTGCACTGCAATTTAGTAAAACTTCTACTGTGGTGTTTAAATTTTAGCCATCTATAGTGTTTACAGTTTTTCCTCTGTATTGGCTAACAACAGATAGAATACCTATGAACCTTTTAGGTTGTCATATTTTATGCTTCATTGGATTCCTTCTTAGCCTTTTTTCTTCTTCTATTTAAGGAGTGAGATTCTCCCTTGATAGGAGCCTTGCTTTATAAGCAGCTAAATGTTTTTCTCATACTTCGCACACTATTTATTTCAAATATAACGCAGTTATGGAAAAAGGCCTTTGGTTTGCATTTTGTCCTTAATATAGATTTCAAAGTTCTCTTTTATAAGATCAAATCGATAAAGCATAAAAAAATTCATATTTCTTTAAAAAAATTTGTTCCTCTATGACTGTCCCCGTTGTAAGACAACCCAATATTGAACCCGACTTGAAGGATCAAACCCATATCGCTTTAAATCTCTTTGATACCAGACTTAAAATGGCTAACACCTGGGTAGAACTTGAACGTTCATGGGCTGCAATTGAAAGGGATATAAATATCTAGGAACAGTTGGAAGCCAGACAACGACCACCTAGAAATCAACCCTAGCTTCCTTTCCCAAAGGTATACTCTCCTCCATTTTTACATCTTACTAACTTTTAGATGCCTAGACACTGTAATTTTTAAATCCTTAAGTACAGACTCTGGAACAACAGAAGCCAGAAGAAGTGAAGTGAAGAATAAGAATGGAATTGTTGAAGAATAAGATAATGCAATTGAAGAAGAGAAATAATCAATCCCACATGCGTTAAGGAAATAAATGAAGAATCGATATATAAGAAGGGTTGTAGACATTGATGAAGCATGACCTTACTTGAACAGGATCTGTTCTATAGGTTGTATGTCTTAGTCTGCGTAGATTCCTAATCAAACAAACACACAAATCTGGAAGATGAACTATGGCTCTCGGGCCAGAGTGTGAATATTGTGATGGTTGGGGGTGGGTTCCCACTTCCACCCTTCTCTCGATGAATGTCCCATCTGTGAAATTTCCAGTTCCACATGGTGAAGGCCTGACAGCGTTTTGACGGATCCATCCTTTTATTATCTATCACACAAATTTTTTTATTAATTATTTGCAATCTCTCTGTTAATTCATTTTTATTAATGAATTTTGGGGGCAATCACACATTTTAATTAATTGCGGGGCAATCACACAGTTCAATTCTTTATTAATTATTTGCAATCTCTCTGTTAATTCATTTTTATTAATGGATTTTGGGTGCAATCACACATTTTAATTAATTGTGGGGCAATCACACAGTTCAATTATTTATTAATTATTTGCAATCTCTCTGTTAATTCATTTTTATTAATGGCTTTTGGGGGCAATCACACATTTTAATTAGTTGTGGGGAAATCACACAGTTCAATTCTTTATTAATTATTTGCAATCTCTCTGTTAATTCATTTTTATTAATGGATTTTGGGGGCAATCACACATTTTAATTAATTGCGGGGCAATCACACAGTCACACATTTTAATTAATTGTTAGGAAATCACACAGTTCAATTCTCAACAGCAAGCAGGCTGTGATTTTTATTCTCAGAGCACTAAATTTTATTTCCAGATCTCAACAGCATAGGCAGTTATTTTTATTTCCAAATCTCAAGAGAGGCAGTGATTTTTATTTTCAAATCTCAACAGAGCGATTTTTATTTTAATTTAATTGTTGGGCAATTCTCAACAACCAACATTAATTCTTTATTTTAATTAATTGTCGGGCAATCACACACAGTTCAATTCTCAACAGAGAGCATTAATTTTTTATTTTAATTAATTATCGGGCAATCACACACAACAACAAGTAGCACTTTCAATCATGTCTATTGTTGTTACTCTTACTGTTTTTAGAACCTCGCTCCCTTCAATTCCACGTGGACTGCCACCAGTTCCTACTCATGCCATACATATCCATATGACTTTTCATCCCACTCCTGGTTGCACGTCTTCTTCTTAATGAAATTCGTTTCTTTTGGATATTCAATTGATCAGCGTAGATCCATCTTAACTCTGTTATAATTGCAAATGTGGAAAACACAATTCACATATGATAATTAACAATCACACACATAAAGAACACAGGGATTTCACGTGGTTCACCCAAACGTTGGGGTACGTCCACCAAGCATAGGCATCGGTTATCTTATTATTCAGATCATGGAGATTACATCAGATTACCAAGTTCTCACTCTGTCTCTCTCTCTCTGCCTCTACGGGCTTACATGTATTTATATACATTTACAAGAAACTGATTATTAAATGCAATCCCTATCCATATTCTAACTTGGTCTATTTGGTTGTAACCAATGCAAAATAATAGGATCCAAATCCATCATTAGAGGAATTTTTTGTCACCAAATCCCAACAATCTCCACCTTGACAACAATTAACCTGATACCTTGCTCCTTCCTTTTGTTCATCACCTTCTCTGCAAGCCAAGAGAAGCCAAGCACCACTGCAGCTTCTCTAATAAAATTGGTTTCATGATCTTGCGTGTGTGACCTGCATGAGTTTGGATTTCCTAAGGGGTCACTCCACCTCCAACATGTCTTCCACATCTGTGTTGTGAGACATATTTAGTGATATATCTCCTCCTATCCAAAACACCTGTAAAATATACATTACAATTATCACAGACCATCTCACTGTAACCATTATAGGTGACATTTGTGCTTCTCAAACACTGAAGCACCCATTTCACTGCAACACCTGAATCTATCACGTATCTGAAAACATCATTAGCATGTGAAACATCTGGTCTTAATCATTTCATCAAATACAACAAACCTCCTACTGAACTTACATGAGACATAACATGTTCTTCTTTATAGACAAGCCCTATGCTTGAAGAAAACTTATAATGGAAAGAAAGAGGGATAAAAACTGGTTTTACAATGTTCATACTGAATTCCAACCACAGCTTACCATTATCATCTCTGTGTACTTCCATGCCCATAATTTGTTTTGCTGCTCCTTGATCCCTCATATGAATTGTCTTGTCCACCTGAGTCATTTTCTTACTGATTTTATCCATGCTTCGTCTTGCATCGAGCATATCATCAGCAAATAGCATCAAGACTATAAATGTACTATAGACTGTATAGTCATTCCTACCCTTTGAAAAATTATGACTCACTATGAAGGATTCAAACCTCTTGTATATTTGCATGGGTACCAATAGGCCATACAATGAATTTTCTAGCATACAAACAAATTTATCGTTGTGATCTAGAATCAACCCTTTTGGTTGTTCCATACATATTATATCTCTGTCAATGGTGACCTTGTGAGAAGTAGGATCCCACACACAACATCATCCCTTTATACCACCATCATAACTTGCAGAGATATAAAACAAGTAGGAATTCAGAAACAAAGATTTTAAGTCTGGAGATGATTTAGCGCTTACCAGTACCTGCAATTCTTTCTTTCTCTTATGACCTTGATGCTTCTGCCATAAACAAGAAGATACATCTATCACTTCATATGCTACTTCAGTACTCCCTTCTAGCTTATAAAGGTTATCAACCTTTGCTTCCTTCATCTCTACTAAACTACCTTTTGACAATGTGAGTGCTCCACCTTGACTTGTATACTTATATCCACAAGAATCCAACACACCCAATGAAATCAAATTTGATTTAAGCTCAGGTACATATCTAACATTCGTTAATTCCCTAACAATACCATCAAACATCCTGATTCTAATAATGCCAACCCCAACAGTTTTACAAGGAATACCATTTCCCATAAACACAACACCCTCATCAACAGATTGGTAAGAAATGAACCAATTTCTATGTGAGCACATGTGGTGGGAGGCACCTGAATCTAACTGTCATTCTTCTTGATATTGTAAATTACTAGAAACGGATAAAATTTGATCAATCATACCTGAATTTGTTACAGCCAAATTTTCTTCCTTCATAGAGTTTTCCTGAGATTCCTTTCTCTTCCAGCAATCTTTCTTGAGATGTCATGTTTTGCCACAGTTCCATCATTTTGCTTTACCCTTTCTATGTCTTGACTTAGATCAAGAAAAAATTCTCTCATTCTTCTCTTTAGTTCGACCTCTAACCAACATCGCCTATGAAGTTGAGGTTTATTTACTAGATTTTCTCCTCATCTCCTCAGCCAACAAAGCTCCCACAACAGATTCATAATCTAAAACATCTGCTGAGCTAAAGCTAATAGAGGTGACTAGATTATCCCAAGACTCGGGCAACAAACACAATAGTGTAATAGCCTTATCCTCATCTTTGAATTTAACTTCCATACTAGTCAATTGAACTATAAGGGTATTAAAGGTATTTAAATGGTCAGCAACTTTTGTACCTTCTTTCATCCACAAATTGTACAACTGTCTCTTCAAGTAGATTATGCTCGTCAAGGATTTTGTCATATATAGACTTTCCAACTTGCTCCATAAGCCTGATGTTGTATCCTCTCCTACGATATTAAACAGAACATCATTTTCCAGACATAAATGAATGGTACTAAGAGCTTTTGCATCCATATCTTCCCATTCCTCATTCAGCATGGTTGTTGGTTTCTTTGACTTGCATGCCAATGCCTTTTGCAACCCTTGTTGCACCAGTAAATCCCGCATCTTGAGCTACCAGAGCTCAAAGTTGTTTTTACCGCTAAACTTTTCAACTTCAAACTTCGAACTCTGCATCTTAGCCATTAGCACAAAAATATTCTAATACCCAAATCATTGGTTATAATAACCAAGGCCCTTTTTAAAAAATAATATAACCTTATACTCAAAAGGTTGAACCCAAAAAATTAATGGTGAAAAAGCTTTTTAAAAAATATATAAAAAAATATTTGTATATCTTAATAAAAAACCTTTTATTAAGTCTACCAATAAACTCCAACTCTTTAAAATAATAGTTAAATTATTAACTATGCCTTAAATTCCTTTTACTCCATAAAAACATGCAAATAAATTATAAAAGGAGATCGTGAATTTGTTTTTAAAGGAAGTCGCACCATGCCTTAAACCATGTGAGTATTATCTAAGCATGCAAATTTGTTTAAGTGGATTCGTCGCACCTCATGCTACCACTAGAGTGAGGAGTCTCCGCACCTCACGATATACCTAGAGTGCGGCGATCTTAAAAATTCTTCGCACTATACCACACAGTTGGACTGCGGCGATTCCAGGTTTTCATTCGCGTGTGAAGTTTGACTAGTATGAAATTGCACCCTTCCAGAGGAGGGACCTGCGGCGATGTTGAACTCAACGCACCTCACACAGATTTCATAGATTTCACTCCTGCGATTCCTCCGAGAATTTGATGCTCCTCCAACCAGCTCTGATACCACTTGTTAGAATTGCAAAAGAAGAAAACACAATTCACATATGATAATTAACAATCACACACATAAAGAACACAGGGATTTCACGTGGTTCACCCAAACGTTGGGCTATGTCCACCAAGCATAGGCATCGGTTGTCTTATTATTCATATCGTGGAGATTACATCAGATTAGCAAGTTCTCACTCTCTCTCTCTCTCTCTCTGCCTCTACGGGCTTACATGTATTTATATACATTTACAAGAAACTGATTATTAAATGCAATCCTTATCCATATTCTAACTTGGTCTATTTGGTTGTAACCAATGCAGAATAATAGGATCCAAATCCATCATTAGAGGAATTTGTTGTCACCAAATCCCAACAAACTCTAGATCTATTCAACACCGAGAGATTTAAAAAATAAGTTGAAATGCAAACCTCTCGGTGCTCAAAACATCTCAGATCTGCGTTGATTGGCGTGTGTATTACCACATTTTGTTCTTAAATTTTCTCGATTTTTAATTTTGATTCGTAAGCACCGAGGTTACACATCTCGTCTATGTTGGGTTGTTGGTTTTTAAAATAAATTATATTGGGCCAACTTATGCCACATCTCACGTCGAAGTCAGGCACATACCTAACACATCTCCCTCGAACCGAGTCGAGCTATAGAATGCACCTCGATTCTCTCCACGCAACCGGGGATGAAGCATGGGAATTTTTATGATTCCTCAAGAAAAAATTGCAAGATAACATAAGAATTTGAGCCACATCATGCCTCGAGATATCCACAAGGCCCTTGTTAGCATGATAGAGCTTTCGAATTTTCCAATGCTTATCAATGAAATGTTCTTGATTGCAAAGCATTTTGTTGTATCCCCATGAAGCAAAGATGTATGATGAATGCTCAGATGTAGATAAATTATCTAGTGATAAAGACCTGGATTGGACTCAATGTACGGTAGCTATGTCTCTTGACGGATTACCCACTAAAGCTATTAAAGACAAATCAGTTCATTTTGTCTAGTTTCATAATTGTACAACATTTATCCATAGAATCAATCTTCGAAGCGAATATCTATACAAGAACAAGTCTAGTCAAAATATGACTAAAGAAAATCACTTGGTTTTGGCGATATGAAAGGCCCTTGTCCACTTGATCGAATTGTCAGACTTTGAAAGTAATAACTTTATTTCAAATTGTGACACTGTATCTCCATGGAATGGACAATGGCAAGGATGTTTTAGCGATCGTTAGGATCCTTGGGAATCGACGCAAAGAAAAAACTTGGATCGACCTCACAGTTTGCGAGGAGTGTCTCTTGTAAGCATGCCTATGAAATTTATCAAATTCCCACCGCATCAAATTTACCTGGTTTCGTGTATGGCATTTCAATGTGAACCCTAGTTCATACTCCGTAATGTTTTTCATTTGAATTTTGTATACTCTTCAATGCAAACATGTTCGCGAAAAATATTATGATCCAGATTTTATGAGCAGAATGAAATGAATACAGATTATTAACAGGTGCTTAACACAAATTAACAGAGATACAGTAAAATTGGTTTTCTATTCAATAAGGAAATAAGTTGAAACTATAAATGCAGCGGAAACAAGCTTGTTGGGATGGTGGCGGCTTATCTCTGAGAAGAGATGTGACGACTACACTCATTCGTAATAAGATGATTACAATGAGGCTTTGAAGGCATTTTTACAATAAAAAAGAATGCCAAAAACCCTAGAAATCCAAAATCCTAACCCTAGGAGATGAAGTGCCAAAAGTCATGTGGGCCACGTCTGGGTAAGTTAGTACATCAACTTCTCGGAGTCGTAACTTTTGCATACGATCTCAGTTTTAGGCGTATGATACCCCGTTGGAAAGGTATCATCGAGGAGATTCATTTTGAGGGATCAGTCATGCCTTTGACTATCATTAAGAAGATCTATCCTGAAAAACCTTCATTTAGGCCCTCAAAATGGCCTCGAAAGTTAAAATTGCTAAAAATAGTAAATTGCCAAAATTGCCAAAAAATTGTTTTGAGCCAGTTGGAAAAGGTGGGTGGACACCGATATCCAATTGGATCATATTAGGACTTGGAAATTCCCTTGGGTGATACACAATGTCCTAAGTTCCTTGATAACATGAGATTTTGACAATCTCGACTTGTGTATATACCATTCACTATATCCTTGTGAGTAGGAAACACAATCCAGGATTGGCAGGAGTGCAAGAATATTTAAGACACGATGATGACAACAACATGGTTCCAAAGCGATTCAGTGTATCTCGATTAGTGGAGATATACAAGAGTATCTAAGGCCTGGTTAGGGTCCTAGGGGGTGATATTACGACGATGAGACGTAGCAGCAAGGTGAAAAGTGGATCATGTATTACGTTGTACATTTATGTGTGTGCCTCCTATATCACATTGCAACACATTAAAGGAAGCTTCACATTCCCCGAGTCTGGGAATGCAGAGGATAGGTTGGTCAACTACGAAGAGAATAGGTAACTGAATTGGGTTAAAGAAAAGTAATGAAGAATTTTAAAATTAAATCCACTTGAATTTGGAGGAGATTGAAGCATTGTTTCAACAATCGATCATAAAATTTTGTACCATCTCCCATCATCCACAGGTTGGGGGAAACAATGTCCAACCTAAGGCAATCTTTCTGAGAAATCCCAAGGGAAGACGTGTATCGAGGCTAACATTTCTATCTTCTCTCTCTCTATTTTTACTTGTTGTGAAAGTTCTTGAATTTCCTCGACACTGATACAATCACTATTTGCATTCCTTTTGGTTATAATTAAATCTTCACGTCACAGCAAAAATGCAGACAACTCGTTCATTTGAAGGCAACGAAGAAATCTAAATACAGTAGTGGTCATTTTTTTTCAATCACTTGGTTGAAATCATTTTTACCATGATGTTGGCAATATTAATTTGGCAGCATAGAGAATTGGAAGTGTAAAACAATAGGAGTTGCAAAATGGAACAAAGCCTTGTGGATTACGATTGGGAAAGCTAGTTCGAATCAATTTGAAGTTCAAAATTGTCCAAGAAAAGACATAAAACGAAAATAGTTGTTTTTTCGAATTTGTGGATTGATCCGGAATATATTTGCAGAACAAAATGAATACAGATTATTATCAAAAGATGCTTAACACATAATAACAGATATACAGTAAAATTGGTTTCTATTCAGTAAGGAAATAAGCTGAAACTATAAAATCCAGCAGAAACAAGCTTGCTAGAATGGTGGCGGCTTATCTCTGAGAAGCGATGTGACGACTGCGCTCATTCGCAAGAAGATCATTACAATGAGGCTCTAAAGACCTTTTTACAATAAAAAGGAATGTCAAAAACCATAGACATCCAAAAAACCTAACCCTAGGAGATGAAGCGCCAAAAGGCATGTGGGCCCCATTTGGGTAAGTTAGTACATCAACTTCCTGGGGTCGTAACTTTTTCACACGATCTTTGTTTTAGGCACACGATAGCCCATTGGAAAGGTCTATCTGAGGGATACACATTTTGTTGTTATCTATCATGGATTGACATCATGGCTTGCAAGGAATGTCACTTTAAAGTTTTCCTAAGAAACTTATCAAAGTCCCATTGTAACAAATTTGCATAGTTTCGTAAATGTCATTTCATCATGAAGCCTAGTTGAGACATAATATTTTTCATTTGTCTATTCTTCAATACACACATGCTCACGTAAAAATAAGACCTAGAAATGCCTTTGGGAGATGCACAATGGTGTCGATTGGATCAACAATAAAATGGAAGAACATGCATTTTTCACAGAGGACACAAATACGATATTGAAAGAAGAGTATTATAGGGAAAATCGAATTCTATTTATAGATCAAATAGTGAAAAACACTGCAATATGCATGTCAATACAACATGGATGGAGTGGCAGTATCTCATCTTGAGAAAAGATGTAATGACTACCCTCATTTGTAGAAAGGCCATAAAAAGAGGTTGAAACTACATTTTATGATAATTCCAAGCAAACCATAAGAGGCAAAAACCCCAAAATCCAAAAACCATAACCCTGGTAGCTGAGGTGGCGAAAGTAATGCAAGCCCCGAGGAGGTGGTTGTTGTGTCAACTTCTCGAGGCCATAAATTGTGCATACAAAATCCATCTGGGGAGTTATTTATATCAATAGAAATATATTGATGGATTCTAAGAGATGGGAGGTCTAAACCAAGAAAGGTATCTTAATGCCTAGCATGTGATTATTGGATTACTGAGAGGGGGGGTGAATCAGTAATAGCGCAATTATAATCCTTTTTCTTCAAATGTTATATCAATGTATAATTATTATCGAATAATGAGCAGTAAGAAATAAACAATCATACACATACACAGTACACTAATGTTTTACATGGAAACCCAAATCGGGAGAAAACCACGGAATGTTTTTTCTTATATGTCTTGAAGAATTACATTCATTGGAAGCACCAACTTCCTTTGTTTTCCAGCTACAACTGGAAGGAGGCTCCAACCCCCTAGTTTCTCAGGATACAACCTAAGGGAAGCTCCAACTCCCCAATTCTTTAGCTACAACTAGAAGGAGGCTACAACCCCCAAAGTTCTCTAGCTACAACCACCTGTCCTTGCCCCGTCCTGTCGCCCTGAAGTAGAAGTAGAATGATGGAACCATTGTCACACTATCACTGTGAGATATACCGCTGTAAACCTGTACCAATAAATCTGAACCATGCATAAACCTATACCTCAACCTGTAATCAACATGTACCATAAACAAGTGCATCAACCATGCACCAACCTGTAATCAACTTGTACCATAAACAAGTGCATCAACCATGCACCAACCTGTAATCAACATGTACCATAAAAAAGTGCATCCAACCATGTACGAAGTATGTACCAATCATGTTTCAACTACTCATCAACTATGACTCATCAATATGTACCAACATCATCAACTATACACCTTATGTATGTGCGCCAACTCAT
>CBVK0100005524.1:0-15395 GCA_900067695.1 Picea abies | reverse complement strand
AGCGTCATACCGTGGGAGTCTCGACCTCTATGGGTCGTTTGCTCCGTAGACATGGGAATCCTGTGATAAACCATGATCCCCATAGAATGATTTTTTCTAGTGACACAGGACGAAGGGATTCTTTCGGCAGAGAAAGTCAGATGGACTCCTTGAATGTAAGACTTGATGAAGTCTATAAAAAATATTCTTATGCGAGAAATCCTTGGCAAGGAAAAATGGATCACTTGAGGGACTATATAGTAGAGAAGGGGATGCGTAGGACTAGGAATGGAGGGTGAGTGACCACAAGGAAGAAGATACTTTTATGACTCTCATAGAGTGTTGATTGGGATCATGCACATAATCGGTATGTCAAGGAAAAAAATGAGCCAAGTTAATGACATGTCCATATGGATGCATATCTATGAACTGCACAAATAAGTAATTCTGCCAATTTGTAAATATTTCCTCTTGATTTTAAACAACAATAAAAAAAATTGCATGAAATTGTGAATAGTATGTTTGATGTTTGAAATTGTTGTAGGAATATGTGAAATTCCAAGAATCCAAGAAAAGACCAGACCAATAACAGGAATAAACTCGCTGAGACATCTGAAAGAAGAAGGCACGATAGGTGTTGCTGAGAATTAAATAAAACTGAGGATGATGTTCCTTTGAAGGGGGATGAGATTGTAACACCCTTTATATAAACCCTAAGTATATGTAATTAATCACTATTGGTGATTTCCATGCAATGGAATGAATATTTTAAATGTATTATTGTGTAATTTTGTATTCCAAAAACTAATTATATGGTGAACCCTTAAGTACTGGCCATGATACCACTAGAGGAATGAGAGAAGGCCCTATTAAAACAAAGGACCTAAATCATTATTCATATTATCTTCCTCAGCCCTAATTTCAAGAAAAATCAGTTCATGAGGAAGGATGGTAGTTGGACAACCAACTACCCCAATTAAATCTATGTATGGGAGATCAGGTTAAGACAACTAAAACTCTCAACTATAGGAACAACAAGGTACCAATTATGCATCTCAGATTTACCCACGGGTTTCCTTCTAATAGAAGGAATGGGACAATTCGAGAACCTTACCAAGGAAATCTATGGAGGAGAAGCAAATGAGGGTATATAGGAGATCACGGAAGAAAATTTTAGGGGAAGAGAGTCATAGATCTATAGGTTAGAGAGAGATCTAGATGAGAGGGGGAACTTGGGAGGATTCCCATGGAGAGGTTTGTATAAAACACAAGGAAAACATATATGTTGATAAAATGCATGAGTGACTGCATAACTCCTTGGTAGTATCATGGCATGGCATAGGGGTGTCCTACTTCCAAAGTAATTCAACAAGAAGGGACTATGGTTGGGTGGAAATGTGACCACCCAATGTCAGTTGGATGGAAGCAACATTGTAAATAGATAAGTATCTCTTATTCTCTTTGTATTTGAAATGAAAATCATGGTTGTATGCTTATAGTTGTGCTACAAATATGTGTGTGAATTATGGTATTGATGCATGTTTAATTGGAAAAGCTTCACATTTTGATAATTGTTGGATGGTGAGTATGGCACTTGTCTTTCACAACTAAGGATGAGTATTTTGTAGGGATTCTGAGTTAAAGAAAATGAATTTGGTTTCATGTATTATGAAAATGTCATGTATAAGAAATCAAGGAAGGTCGATAACCTTATTTTATTTCTCTTCCAACAAATTAGAATGGCCGCAAGAATTTGGATTCCTCATTTGAATGTCTAGCCACTGGTAAATGTGCTAAAAGAGACTAGGAAATGGAGAAATACAACCTATAGTCCTATGCAATGCAAGGCCATGAGTTTTCTAGGAATCAATTGTTAACTAAATGCATTTAATTCATGGTCAAGTCAAGAAGACTCAACATTTGTTGATCCTTGATTTGGATCAAATCCTATCTATCCAACGATGATCGTTTATCCCATTTAAATTACATTATAGAATATCATTAGTCTATGTCTATTGGAACTTTCATGGGATGAATGCCAACTGTAGATCATATCGAAGGAATGGGAACTCGACATGACATGCTTCCAACCCCCTAGTTCCCTACTTTTATTATACATATGAAAGCATTAATGGGGATTCATCGTCACAGGTGACATCAATGCCATGTAGGTAGACAAAGTGGCAAAGGATAGTTCATGGTGAATATTTATTTTTCAAAGTGTTGAGAAAGCACCCCTATTGGGATCAATCCTTTGAACAAGCACCTTAAGCTATGATCTTCATATATGTGGTATAATAAATCTTGGTCATCGACCTAATAGGTAAAGCTCAGGAGGGAGTTTTTTGTCCCGAGACACTGAAGCGTCAGACCTTAAAATATATCTAGGTATAAAGTCCTTTGGAATTCTCGATACCTAATATCCTGGAACTAGGGTTCTAGCCCCTAGTTCCATGCCATGTTACCTAGGCTTGAGGTAGAGAGAGAGTGATTTCATAGTGACATAGTGTGCCAACTTGGTTGCCACGGTGTCATGAAATGGACACCTATCAACATTTGGTTGTGGGCGATTGGAGTATGGGACTCCCCATCAAGCATAGGTGTTGCAAAAAACATGACCAATCTGAGTCATTGTATCAGAGGGAAGATGAATGTCCATTGTTGATCTAAGTGGAGAATATTCCATCGAACCCTGGACCATGGAAGTTTTAGTGTGAAAGAGTCTCGGTAAATAACCACGGTCCTGATGTATGTGGTCCTATGGAGGTGACATGTCTCTAACATAGATATTGTGTTAAATGGTTGGGAGTTGTAATATCGGGATTAACCTGATAAATCATCTCGTAATCATCGAGATTATGTTAATTAATCATCTTGTAATCTTGAGGATGTAGGGCATAGGAGGATTATTGTAATTCAGTATTATTGTATTTAATGATGAGATTACATTAAGTAATCATATCATAATCCTCGTGGGTTTTCTGTAGTTATGCCACGCCATGGAAATTGTCGATATTAGATGCCCAGTGGTGACATGTCCCCTAATTAATGGTCCATGTGTTGTGGCATGGGAGGTCCATGTGCCATACAATGGTGGTGTCGTGTGTCATGCCATTTTAGAATATTCGGACAAAGTTCCAAGTGGAAAAAGAGTGCCACGTGTTGAGCGGTATGAGTGCGACATGTCATTCCAAGTGGCATGATCATATAAGGGGCACATGGCCCAGGCCTCTAGTTGTATCTTAGATCTCTAACATTAGGAGGTTTTGGAAAAAAATGCCTTATGAAAAGGAATATATATGATTCTTGATGGATCTTATGGACGTTGGAATATGTTACTCGACCAATGCATAGGATACAAGTTCTGAATATTGGTTGCACAAGCCAGGCATTCTATAATGATATTTGTACCACGTCAGCCCATGTGGATGTCCAAATTTCAAGAGTAGAACATGCCACGTGCCAAGTGGTTTTAGCATTTCTAGTCAAAACTTTGTGGGAAAATATTGTGCCATGTGTCATGAGTCGATGGTGGACACATGTCATTTTGTGGTTAGGATAAGTGACATGCTAGGATAGGTTCACATTTCCTAAGCACCAAATCATCTCGGATCCAAGGTTTTGGAAATTTACAAACAATGAAAACATCAAGGTATCGCAGTCCCGATGACCAGAGGGTAGGTGTCAACACCTGGTTAATTTGGCAGCTAGGAGATTTTCATAGAAAATTGTTGGGTGAGGAAAAGGACCGACATCCAAGTGTCTAATGTCATGATATGACATCAGTTGGCATAATCATGCCAATGTTGGGAGGGAAAGCATCTATGTGTGATGAAATCAAGTCTCAAGAGAATTTAGATATGTCAAGGGCATGGTGGTTAGGGGGCATGTGCTACGCCAACACCTAAAAAAGTAACCACATTCATGTTAAAGGGTGATATATTATGACATTTCATCCAATTTCAGATGATATGGGTGACGTGGAGGCCACGTGGGAGCCACATGGCGGTAAAGAGGACTTTTTCTAATGAAGGCCCTAGGTATTTAAAGGACCATAATGTTTTATCCAGAGCTCCATTTTGAGAAAACTTACAGTTGTTGGAAATCTCTTGGTGAGTAGAAGATGATGGTATCTTTTTCAAGGGGATTAAAAGAGGTTCAAGAAAATAAAAAATTCAATAGCCTATCCCTTAAAGGGGTACTTAGGGGGTTGGATGTCTTACATTCATCCACTTTGAATCAATGATTCAAAAGTAGTAAGAGAGATACCACCTAAGGCCAAAAATACAAACAAAGCACACCACTACAAATTCCTAAGAAAAATAAACACACACAAACTACTTTCCTAAAGCTCATCCCAAGAGGATTAGTGTTGGCACCCAAATTTTTGGGTTCATTTTTATGTAGGTGCACAAACATATTTGTGTGCTCATTCCATAATTTTTCACACATGTAAGGAAATGCACAAGGAAGGAAATAGAATGCGCAAAAGAATGAGTTTTTTCAGTAGTGCACCAAGCTTAAGCACTACCAACTACGTGTCTCTATGAGTTTTGTTAGTTGCACCAGAAAACAAGAAGATGTATGTCAGAATCAAGAAAGGAATCATTAGGAAATATCCTTGAATTATTATTGCTAGCAACATACAAATATGTAGGAAGGCCAGAGAATGAGCTGGTCAGGAAGTTAATATTTCCCTTGATGTAGAAAGTGCATGTGGATCATTGGAAACCACCAAAATCATGCGAGGAATTTTTATCAGACAAACGAGTGGAGCAAAGAAGAAAGAGAAAACACTTCCCAACAAAGAAATCTATAAAAGGAATCTTTAATAGCATAAATAGATTTATATTTTTTAAGAAGACATAGTGAGATAGTTGGTGAGCATAGTGTGACATTAAGAGTCTTGAGAATTCTGTATCGAGCTCACTCTGAGCCTATTGTATTATTATAATTTGTTTAATATAGTTCTTTGTTTATTCTATGTGTGAGTTTTGAGTAAGGGAACATTGCACCTCATGTTGTAATTCTAAGGTTTTATATAGCAAAGATATGAAGTTATATGACTTTCATCTGTATATGTCCTATGCAATGTATATCTCTTATGTGATGGAATTCTTTCAGTAATAAAAATATGACAGTTCTGATCCATTATGTGTCTGGTATGCATGAGTTGAAGATGTGTGTATTTTTTTAATTCTTAGTCCCAATAGTTTCTCATATATGAGTTACATGGATGCCAATTGTAGTGACTTTTCACGTGTTTATGCATGCATCTCAGGTGATACCTTCCTTGACATTGGTCGAGGATTGATATTCCAATGCTTTGGGTTTTCTTTTGGACAACTCTAGATGAAATTTGGTTCTAAAGCTTCCTAGCATTAAGAAGGACAAGACGCATGCAAGCATGGACCGAAAGTGCCCAAAAAATGGTTTTGTTGTCAGGACTTGAAGTCTTGTCAAGATTGATGAATCGAGGGAAAAATGAGTTATCATCCTACTAAAGACGAGATTCAAGACTAGATAGAAGAAAAATAAGACTAGTTTTCTAGATGAGAAACTCAAGGAATGGGAGTGAACGCAAAGAAATGAAAATACATGTATATATACTATGATATGCATGAGTTGTTCTTGTTGAATTTCCATGTATGTTGCATGAGTGTTTAAAAAGGAAAGATTCTATCAATTCGCATGTGTTGTCGTTAGAGCCAGTAGTTGGGGATTAAGCCAACCTAGATAGCTTGAAGGTGATCAATAATAAGTGGAATCGAGCTATTGATTTTCCATTTGTTGGATTTAAGGAAGGATACATGTTAGGATAGTATTTTGGGACCAATTTTGGGAACTATGTTATGCATGCAAAAGAAGGAAATATATTTGGTGCACATTTAGGACCAACGCACATAGAGGAAGGAATATTGTTGAAGCCGTTAGGAATTTTGGGTCCATTGCTACAGGCTAATCCCTATTGTAATTGTATAACTATGTAAGGGTTTGGGGATAGAGAGTAGTTGAAGAAAAGGTAACGTAGTGGAAGAATAAGTAAGTAGTCAAAAAATAAAGAAAGTATGTAATGTATGCAAGTATGCAAGAGGAAGAACAACATAAATAGATATAAGGGGATAGGAAAACAACAAGGGCATGATGTATGAGTGTAGTGCACACATTTTGTAATGGATTATTCTAAATAATATAATAATAAGCCAACCATTGTGGATGTATCCCATCTTGGGTGAACCACCTTAAATATGGTGTCTATGTGTCATGATGTGTTTGTTTTTATGTTTATTTCATGCATATGATATATGTTTGTTATTATGAATATGTTATGTGTCATTATGTTTCTACGCATATCATATAAAGTAAAATGAACTAATGCTAAGTAAAATGGTTATGATGACTACCTCCCATCCCTCCATCATTGAAGAAACCTTTTTCCTGCAGTCCCTATAGAGACCTCGGGTGAGACTTCACCTGCTTATGGGTGATGACGAAAGGGCCACTATCTGAGGGTTTTGTTAGTGAATTAATTTTGAACCCTGTCTCTTCCCACTGCATGCCAACAAATATTTTTGTTGTCGGGACCGAGATCTGGGACTGAGGGGAATATGGAAGCCGTATAAGGAAGATATCGTACAGTGATTAGAGGAAAACACACACAAGTTTACTAGATATCAGAATAAGAACCTGTGGATCAGATCAGAGAAGTGAATACATAGGTATGTATTTACAGACTTACATGAGATTTTATTTTCTTATTTCCTGATAGTTTTGGATGAGTGGTTACAAAGGTTAGCCAAAAATAATAGAACATACCAAACTGCTTTTCTAAGGAGTTGGACCCATGATTTAATTCAACAAGTTAATACCATAAGTAATTGTATCTCGCGCACAATTGATTTTTGGTTGGACAATGTATGGGGGGGTTATAATATTGATTTTTCTATAGATTGTACCCAGACATATAGTACAACTGAAAGTGAGTTCTTTAAAGTTCCACATGAAAGATATTTGAAATCATTTTCTACATGGATCAAGATCTTGGTGTTTGATAAGGGGTTTATGAAGTTGGAATATGATCACCCTAGTATCTAGGAAACTTCATGCATGCAGGGGGGGTTTGGGATGACCAGGGGATGGTTTAAGTGTATGAAGGAGAGGGATGTAGAAAATAATGAATATGGAGTGGATGGGATGAGAATGTTGAGAAAATAAGGATGTGCGAGAGAAGAGGATATTGGAGTATTGCACAATGGAAAAATATTTCGGTACAATAGTAAGAGGATTGTGGTTGATATAGAAGAGAAACACAGTGAGGTTGAGGAAAGGGAAACTATTGTATTACTCTAGATAGAAGGAATATTATGCATAGAAAGAAAGGAAAAGGAAAAGGATCATCATCTCATTCCAACAAAAGGAGATCCATTACATCCCATTAGCACCACTCATGACAAACTCTACATTGAACCCACAACCTTGTGTGCATATTAGAGATATAAACATTTGTCACAAACACTTGTAGTTATTGAAGGAAGAAAGGATAGCATTATAGGTAGTCACAGTAGTGGAAGTAGTGGACAACCCATAATCAGTTAGTGACACCAAGGAATAATATTGGGTAGAAAACAATGGGAGGGGTAGACCCAACTTTGAGAATGTTTGTCTTCCACAGAATAGGAACAAAAGATCCATAAAAACACATATTTGTCTATGAAGTAGTATGGAACATCAGGAATGTCCAGGATGATGATGCAAAAATTGTCCATTCAGTGACAACATTCAAAGACCGTGCCTTATTATGGTATATGAAGTATCAGTTGACTACACTTACACGACAACCCAAAATGTTGGAAGACATTAGGAAATCCCCGTTAAAAGAATTCCAGAAACTAAATTCTAAGTCATAGTGTATTACAGAACTAAGAGAGATCAAATAGTTGCATAATGAATCAGTTTGGTATTTTGACCATAGATTCAAGATATTGATGGATCAATTGACCTTCCAGATTCCAGATGAGAAACAAAGGGAATGGTTCATTTTAGGATTTTAATCACATATATGATGCCCATTTGTGCGGTAGAATATGACATCATAGTCATAAGAACTAGATATCATCGTGAAATTGGAAGCACCCCCTATAGGAGAAAATGGTATAGGGATGGCTCAGGTTCGGTCGTAGTTAGCAACATTAATGATTAATTTGTAGGAAATTGCTAAAGGGAAGGAAAAGAGTGAAGAAGTGTGGTTTGTTACATGTATAAAGGAAATTCATCATAAGAATGAGTGTCCATCATTTATAGAATATTTTTCTATAGGAGCCCCAAATCCATTGCCCTCGAGAGGAGGGATATGGTGTGAGATATGCAGAACAATGGGTCATCACCCAACCACTTCTCCTTTGATGCAGAAGTATCATAGCACTACCAAAATTTAATTTTTTTATTTTTGTAAGTTCGTGGGACATGAAGAAAGGGACAGTCACACACTTGATCTAATGAGTGAACACACCATGGATGCATACAAAGTTCAAGGGGAATATGGATCGAAAGGAGGGGTATTGTAATATAATACTTCAAGGGGATACAATCAAACATAGTGATAATCGATATTTATAAAATCGACAAGCCAAGAACCATAACAATAAGGATCACATCATATATAT
The DNA here is from genome assembly GCA_900067695.1 of Picea abies. NCBI lineage: Eukaryota > Viridiplantae > Streptophyta > Pinopsida > Pinales > Pinaceae > Picea > Picea abies. Next base: position 6,753 of record CBVK0100005524.1, on the reverse strand, counting down.
AAAAACAAAAATAAACCATGACCCCTATGTAATTCAATTACTAGGAAAGTCTCAAAAACATAAATTTTCATGCTCAATGCCTTACCAGTTTAATAAAATCCAGTTGCGCAATCAAAGTAAGAATAGGAAAATAGGCATAGTTTGAAAATCCTTACATCCACTTAATGATAAACCAAAGGTAAATGCCACTGAAAATATCAATGCAAAGATCCTGACAATTCAAATAACAATGGAGGAGTTTTCACACTTACAGTCGTGAAAACTAAATGGAGACCAATTTGCAAATGTCGCAAGGAATGAAAATATCGTCTATTTGGAAAATACGACGACAATTTGAAGTTCAGAAGACATAGGTGTAGGCAGCTTATAGGGAAATGGAAAAAAATGAATTGGATGCCAACAGGCGGGAAAAGTTGAACCAAAATGTTCATATGGTATCAATGGAAGAGTGTGACAATCAACCAAGGGTAGTAGCAGTTACATATGAAGGAGAAAGAACAAGAGATGATGCGATGAAACAAGGAATTCAGAGTGACTAGTGGTTCAAGAAAGCAGCAAAACCTCCTCCGATGTTTGGTCCTTGAAAATAGATATACACATACAAGAAATCAAGGAGGGATATGCTAGAAAATAAATGGGTAACATCAAATTCGCAACCTATGTATGGCATGCCTCTAGCCTATGACTACTTGATGATAGAAGGCCAACTGAGAAGGTAAGTACTCTGAAAATTTTCTTAAATAGTTTCTTAGAACTAATGAAAGATGAAACTACATTGAACACATTGCATGGGATGATCAACCATGACAGGCAAGATAAATAAGTACTTGTTGCACAACGAGCAATTAACTAGGTACATCGTAAGAAAAGGATGAATAGGGAATTCTGACTTAATGCACATGTAGGAGACTATAATATGGATAATATCTCCTTGGATATGGGATCTGATCTAAACGACATTCCAAAGAAGACATAGGAAATGATGGGAAAACCAAAGTTGATATGGTCACAAATTTAGTTGAGGCTAACAAATCAACACAAGATTTTTCTGATTGGAAGACAAACATGGGTGAATGCTAACATTGATGGAGTTCATAACACATCATGTTTTGAAGTAATAAAGATAGTGGATGGTACTAAACCTTATCCATCGTTACTTGGACTCAATTGGGATTTGTATAACCATACCATTATTGAATTTAAAAAGATCCAAATGATCTTTGAAGCATGATACTTGAGAGTTATTGCACCATTAGATCCCATAGAAGCAAGGTGATATGTGGAACCAGTAAGGGGGAAGCAACTTGATAAAATTCACAATGTGACCACACAGATGGATGCCTATATTAATCCTACTATTGAGGGTTTACTCAGTTGTCAAAGTATCATTTATTGCACATCAGATTTAGAAGAATCCTTGGAACATTGGAAACAAAGCTTACATGAGGTATGTACAAGGAGATGTGCTCGTATTACCCCACACATTGTGTTGGATTGGGACTAAGGTACATGATCCTATGAAGTATGATGGACTAACATATGTAGATATTTTTGTAAAAGAATTTGAATTTCAGATATGAGATAAAAAAACATTGCTAACTTTATATATCGCATTAAAAGGGACTCTTGCAACATGGTGGGTTGCACATAATGATAGAATAGATAATTGGAAGCAATGCAGAAGTCTGTTATAGGACGGGTTCAAAATAAACATTGAATATAATTTGCAAAAGTATATTCGGTTGAGTTTCTCTATATATCATCTTACACAGTGCACGATGACATGGCGCTCAATACCTAAGCAATAATGGATGCACTTGTTTGTAAACAATCTGTATGTGATCCCAAATAAATGGTATTTATAACTAGATGTACATAGAGGGAAAACAGACTGGGAATATTTGACTCGATGAATTTCAGGATAACTTTTAAGTTTGAAGATGGTGCCTCTTTACTAGACACAACTCTACAGATTATCAAGAACAAGATATTTACACTAGAATACTCGATGATACCAGTACCCTTATGTAGTGCACCCAAATATTTTGCAACTATTCAAGAGGTTTTGGAATGCTATAATGTTGCTGGAGTAAACCAAGAACATGAATACCCAATAAAATTGTAACAACGAGAAACCAAAGAAGACCGTGTAGTAGAGGGTCCTAAGCTTGAATTTATTGAGTATGCAAGGCCATTAAGAACATGCAAGATTAATATTGGTATAAAGGATAATACCAAGTTCACAAACATTGGATATTACTAGAATGAAGAAATTATCAAGAAGATTCTTGATTTACTAGGTGAATACCAAGAGCTTTTTCTAGCTACATTTTTGGAAATGAAAGGGATTGTTGGGAAGAAAAGAGAGATGAGGGTCCCTTTGAATTTGGATTCCAACCTAGTGAAGAAGATCCCGTACCGATTGAACCCATTATATAAGTAAAAAGTGAAAGCATAAATATATAGGATGTCAAAAGATGGGATTGTGGAATATGTCACAGAGTTAGAATGGATTGGTCCTATTGTGATTCAAAAAAAGAAGGCATGTAGAATCAAAATTTGTGTGGATCTATGGAAATTAAATTATTCTTTCTTACATGACTCATTTACTACCCCATTTAAAAATGGTGTTTTGGAGTAAGTAGGGGGACATGAAGCTTACTCATTTACTAATGGATTCTATGGGCATCACCAAATTAATATTGCACAGGAGGATAGGCATAAGACAACATGCGATATAATGGGGATGTTATCAGTATATAGTCATTTCTTTTGGGTTTAAAAATTCACCATCAATATTTTCTCGAGTTTTTTCACATCTTTTAAATAATTTATTCATAAATTTTTAGAAGTATACTTGGATTATTGGACATTGTTTAGCTTGTTGAAGGACCATATTGACACTTTGTGCTTGATATTGGATAGATGTATATAGTTCCATGTTTCCTTGAAATTGAAGAAGTGTATTTTATGCACAACATTTGGTATCTTGTTGGTTCATGTAGTATGTAAACAAGGACTTTTGATTGATCCTGTGAAGATTGTTATTATTGTTGACTTGCCACCACCTACTTTAGTTCCACAACTATGAGCAACATTGGGTCACATGGGGTACTACGAAAAGTTTATTAAGAGATATGCACAAATCATAGCCCCGTTGGAAAAATTGTTGAAGAAGGAGGTCAAATTTCAATGGAATGAGGAATGCCAACAAAGTTTGGATACCTTGAAGTACAAATTGGTTATTGCATTGATTTTAACATTTCCATATTGGAAGAAGGAATTCCATTTCCACGTAGATGCATCGTATATAGTGTTAGGAATAGTTCTCTCTCAACCATGAAAAAGAGGTTTGGATCATCCCATTGTATTTTCCAGCAGAAAGTTCTCTACTACTGATTAGAGCTATACTACTACAGAGCATGAAGGACTGGAAATGGTGTATGCACTACATACATTTAGGAATTATCTACTAGGATCGCATTTTAATATTTACATAGATCATTTTTCACTGAGATACTTAGTGAATATGACAATGTTGAGGGGGAATATATGCAAATGGTTTTTATTATTTCAAGAGTATGATTTTGAAACCAAGAAAATTGAATACAAGACCTAATCATTTGTCACAGATATTAACAGGGGAAGATGAAGGAAACATGCATTATAGTATACCAGATACAAACTTGTTCACAATACATATGGTCGATGATTAGTTTTCAGATATTGTATAGTTCTTAAGTACAAGAGTAGCCCCACTTGACTTTACAATTGTGCAGAAGAAGCAATTAGTGGTAAAGGCAAAAGATCATCAGCTTATAGAAAGGAATTTAGATAAATTAGGCACAAATTGTATCCTTCGAAAATGTGTATTGGAGCACAAGAGACCTATGATATTATTAGAGGCACGTGAAGGAATTTTGGGAAGCCACTATGCAAGGAAAGCAATGTCTTTGAAAATTATGTACACAGGATTATGGTGGCCCACCCTTCATAAGGATGCTAAGGAGTTATGTCAGACTTGTGATGTCTATCAGTGAGTTGGGAATCCATCGAAAAGAGACAAGATGCCTTTAATACCACAAGTTACATTGCAGGATTTTGATAAATGATAAGTTGATTCCATTGGATCGATCAAACCACCAACAAAAAGGTCAGGAGAAATATATATATAATCAATCGGACAGACTACTTGACCCAATGGGTTGAAGTAGAACCTATCAAATATTGTAGTTCAAAGAATGCTTCAAAATTTCTATTTGATAATGTTGTTACAAGGTTTGGGTTTCCGAGATTCATTATGGGTAATCAGGGGACCCATGTTTTGAATAGAACAATTGCTTCCTTGACAAAGGAATTTCAGATTTATCACTAGAAGAGAACACCTTATCCTGATAAGGTGAATAGAACAATGGAAGTGTTTAACAAGATATTAGAGAATGCACTCACAATGATGTCTAATTTAAATAGAGATGACTAGGACCTAAGTATTACTAAAGTACTATGGGAATATCTAACTACATGTAATAAGTTGATAGGACACACACCATTCTAGTTAGTGTAAGGTTAGGAAGAAGTTATTCCCATGGAGTTCATTTTTCCAAGTCTATTCATTTTCACTCTAACAGAGCTCATTAATTATGGCACAGTAGAGAAAACATTTTCATATCTAGTGGAACTATAGGAAGGCCGCTTCATTGTAGGATTTCACCAGTAAGTCTAGAAAGCATGTGAAAAGGCATGGCATGACAAACATATTAAATAGAAGAAGTTCCAAATGGGAGACCTAGTTTTAATCTATCAAAATATTTTTTTGCATCACTCTAGAAAGTTCCAAATGTGCTGGTTCGGTCCATATATCATAGTATATATGACAGAGGTAGGTGTTTTTCAGTTGGAGAAATTGAATGGGGAAATAATGGAAGGATTGGACAATGGTAGTCGACTAAAATTGCATAGGGATAGTCATGCTTCCATGCACTAGCCTGACTACACAGGATGTGTACCATAGTATCTATATTATAGTATTTGTATTATATAAAAGGAAAATAAAAATAAATAAAAGAGATTTTGGAAAGCCATAATAAAAATTTGAAGAGACATGGGGGTTGAAGTTTTGAATCAGGTATTGTTCAAGGAGTCAAATTAGTAGGAAAAGAGATGAATAGTAAAATGTCACAGAAAAAAAGAGGAAGGAGCACATGAAGGAGAATTGAATTATATGCAAAAATCACAATTGAATTGTGTGTGAAAATAACTAGGATAAATACCTATGTGGATGATAGGAAAATCACTAAACAAAAAACTTCCAGATGGGACGATGAAAACACATAGTAATAAATGAAAAGAGACAATGATATTTTGATAGTATGGAAAATCTAGACCACAATCCATTAGAAAATATGAAACTAATGTAGGATCTAGATGAGAATTGAATGTGAACAAAATAGGATGGGACTAAGAATTTTTTCATGAAGAGGAAGATAACAGTTGGAAACAAACTATAAAAGAAGACAAGGGGTGACAAGGAAGGGTTATTTTTGCATGGAAATTAGAAGAGAAGAGAGAGACAGAGAAGAGCCAAGTTGCAGGAAGTAGTTGAAGAAATTTATGGCGCCACCAAAGTTAGGAGCATCGACATTGCAGAAGAAGAAACTGTGCACTAAGAAAACAATAATGCCAATATAGGAAGAAGCCCTAAGAGAAGAGGTGTCAGATCCAATCAAATTTCCTAGGGATTATGTGCCACCCAGGAAGCCAATAGAAAAACTAGTCAAATTTCCCAAGGAGGTGAAGTATGAACTTGTTACATTGATGATTCCCCTTCGAGTCACTATTGAGGAAGATATGTTGGGATCAGTAGGAAGCTTGAATTTTTTAGACCACGGCGTTGCATATCTAAATAAGTTTCCATAGTTATCACCACAAAATTATTTGCGCACATCAGTTAGCTGAGACTCACTCATACTCATAGTAGAGTCATAGGGGTGGGAAACATGACTAGAGAGAATAGGAATATTGAACCTATTGGAGATCCCACATTTTGGAAGAAGTGTAGAAATCGACATCTTCATCAGTGTATTATTGAGTTGTGTACACAAAGGTTTCCTATGGTTGGATAGGGTTGTGTCGATTGAAACACAACTTAATGCATAGATTATAGGATTCTCATCAGTAGGGGAAGACCAACTAACTATGTTCATAGATAAGAATCACGAGAAATTATTAGTAAAAATGATGAAGGAAAAATATGGCACACACAAGGGAGCACGCATATTGGATTTAGTGAGAACCAACAATCATTCTCTAAGGTTTTCTATAAAAGTGTTGGATTGCAAGTGTTGGAGCATGTGAAAAGATAGGTTAAATACCCTGGGTTCAAGGTAATTAGTCTAACAAAACCCTACATATACCAGCCCTTTCAGAATCATCTGCATGCAAGCGAATTCTCACCCGAGGTATCCTTATGGGGAGTATAGGAAACAAGATTATACAATGGTGAGGGAAAGAAGGGAGACACACTTTGTCATACCTAAAATATCCTTTCACACACTAGATCCTAGTTAATATGTCTCTGTTACTTAATTCTTTATGCATATCAGTCCACATTCCCACCATTTGGAAATAAAACATACAATTGAGACTACTGTGCATTAATATATCAAAAATAATTGTAAAGATAAACATTCAACCATATAAAATGAAAGAAGTGAGATCGGAAGAGCGGTTCAGCAGGAATGCCGAGACCGATCT
>CBVK0100005523.1:0-15398 GCA_900067695.1 Picea abies | reverse complement strand
TTACAACTAATGGCCTAAGCTGACATAAATAAAATAGCATTACTAATCTAATATGCCCCAATTAAGGGGTAATGAGCCAATATTAGGGCTTAACAGGGATCAACTATGACCTCATGGCAGAGTAGGAAGCATTCTATTATTTATCTCAGCAAAGTGAAAGCAGAATAAATTGCTGCATGTTCTGCTAGCTGTGAAGATATATGGATTTGAAAGTTGTTGACCGACCTATTTAACTTGGAGATGAGAGAAACCATGATTCTATGTGACAACCAGAGCTGCATAAAGATGACTGAGAATCCTATATTCCATGAAAGGTCAAAGCACATAGAGATTCGCTATCATTACATCTGCAACATGGTACAGAGAGGAGTCTTGAAGCTCCAGTACATTACCATGGATGAACAGGTTGTTGATGTGTTTACCAAGCCACTATCTCATATGAAGTTTGAGTACTTCTGAGATAAGCTTAGCGTTGTCCGAAAGGACCTTCCTCGAAAGGAGGAGTAGTTGATGTGATGAGATATTCCCTGCTTCTGACCTTGTGGTTGTGACGTAAAGTAGGAAGTGCATATTGTTTCTGACCTAGATGTCAGACGTAAATCAAGATGAGATGATGTTCCTTGCTTCTGACCTAGCTGTCAGACATAAAGCAAGATGAGATGATGTTCCTTGCTTCTAACCTAGTTGTTAGACATAAAGCAAGATGTGTTGTTCCTTGCTTCTGACCTAGTTGTCAAACATAAACCAAGATGTGTTGTTCCTTGCTTTTGACATAGTTGTCAGACATAAAGCAAGATGAGATGTGTTCCTTGCTTATGACCAAGTTGTCAAGTGTAAAGCAAGATGAGATGTGTTCCTTTCTTCTGACTGAGTTGTCAGATGTAAAGAAAGATGAGATGTGTTCCTTGCTTCTAACCAAGTTGTCAGACATAAAGCAAGATGATATGTGTACATTGCTTCTGACCCAGTTGTCAGACGTAAAGCAAGATGATGTGATGAGACTAGCACTAAGCTTCTGGATGGATAGTTGTGACGTAAAGCCAGTCTAGTATCTTGCTTTTGACCAGATGGTTGTGACATAAATTGGGAAGAGTATCTTGCTTCCAGCTTGAGTGTTGTGACATAAAAAAAGATGATGAGATGAGACTAGTACTGTGCTTCTAGCCTAATAGTTGTGACGCAAAGCTAGTCTAGTATCTTACTTCCAGCTTGAGTGTTGTGACACAAAGCAAGACATTGAGATGAGACAAGTACTGAGCTTCTAGCTTGATAGCTATAATGTAAAGCCAGTCTTGTATTATGATGAGACAACCTTGTGCTGTGATGATGATGATGTATTAGTTTTTATGCTAATACATATTGATGTTGATTATGATGGAATTCCTTTGAGAATGATGATGATGCCAATGAATAAAACTTCCGATGATTTATAGATACACCAGCCAAGATGATATTGATGATGTTGTCCTCCCACTTGATGTTGTTGATGATGTTGTCCTCTCTCTCTCACATGATGCTTCTGAAGAATACCCTTCTTGTTAAGGGGAACTGTTGAAATATTGTAACTGTAAAGAGTATTCTTATTATTATTGATATATTATTCATAGGATAAATCCCCATTGTGGATTGATCATGTCGGTTATTGTAATAGGACCAAATCCCCTTTTGTGTATTGGTCAAAAGACAATTATAATAGGAAGAATAAGAAGTCGGCCCCAACAGTTAATAAAGAGACCCAGAAATATAATAAAGGTAGGTTTACCCACCCAGTTTGAGAAGTCGACCCTGCCAGTGAAGAGACACTTCACATGTGCCAGACTTGTATAAATAAAGGAGGCTAGTGCCTCACTTAGACACAACTCACTTGCTCAGTTTGAGAGACAAGTTTTGATCCGTTACTGGCAGTGGAGAGAGAGAGTGGCACATATCTAGGAGAGGACTTTCTGTATTATCATAAGAGATATCTTGACATTGTATTCGCTGTCAATATTAAGGAAGTTTTGCTAGGTTTTCTCCCCCTAGAGGGTTTCCCAGGTTAAATTTTCTGTCTCTTGTGATTGTGTATTTCTTAGTGATCTTGGATTATGCTATTGTTATCTAATGAAATGAAAACATCTATAATAATGGCTTAAACATTAACATAACTATTGGCGTGACCCTAGGTCTTGGTAAGTTCTTTAAACACAATATTGAGATACATAAACAACAAGGGGATGTAAATCTTCAGAAATAATGTTAGGTGTTTTGTTGCTCCATTAGTTTCTGTAGTGTTTCCCTTTTGTGTGTTGTGTTCTTCCTTATAAAATTTTTTCTGCAAAACTTTCAAAAATTCGCCCTGTTGTCCTGGGAAAATGATTTCCTCCCTGGGATTGTCGATATCCATTCTTGGTTAGGAATTTGGGATCCCTCTATAGTAGCCACCAGAGTCTTTCGGAGTTAGCGCTGTTCGAAGCATACACCTCTTCTCCAATAAGTGATGAGCCTTGGTTTTTTCTCTCTCTTTTTATTTTATAAAAGTTTCACAGTGAAAAGCCTGAGTCGTAGTATATATATCGACTTGTTTTCATTATTCTTATTATCGTTCTTACTCAAATAATATTGTGGAGATAGGTTGGTTCTATGTATAGTTCAAAGATGTCGACTCTTTCTGTTTGGTAGGTAATATTTTATATTTCTTTTATTTATCTCCCTTAAAATGGATGGATTCACCATCTTGTAGATTTATCAGACCCTTGGATGGTCCTTCTATTACCATTGTCATCTCTTATTTCCATGATACCTTGAATAATTTTACTGGGAGTCTTGTAGCATAAAATTTTTGTGTGTCTCACAAAGCCATGTCATCTTGACGGGTGGTGATTTGTTTCTGTCCTTTGAACACCATAGCGTAATGATTCTTCTCTTACTATTGATTTTGTATATTTATTCGTTACAATTTCAGTTCGGAACTGATTTAGACTTAACTCTTTAATCGTGTCGATATGCTGTGTGAAAATTCTATATTATTACTTTGGTTTCTTATTATGGAAAAGTTTGTATTTTTTTCAAGTTAAGGGTTTCATTATAAAACTTGTTATTGTCACTAATGATGGGCCTTGTTGTTGCGAGGACCCATCAAAGATGGTATTACATCCTCCTCCCTCAGCCTAAACATCTAAATAGATAACAGGCGATGGGGAAAGGATTCGAACCCATGCATTAACAAGATAAGTATCTTCCTGAAAGGGAAATATAGGTTTAACTTTTATAGTCTTATTGCAATCTACTTTTCTTTGATACTTATTTCTCGAATAAAGACTAATGTTTATTGGATTTGATTACTTGCAGGGTCTCCATCTGCACAAGTCTCATATACTCGTCACTGCCTCCGGTGCAAAAACTATTCGGGTTCCTAACCTCTCACACCTCAACTAACTCTACAGGTTCTACCATCATCTAAGGAGATCATGATTCAACTAGCTCTGTTGTAACTAGTTTTGTGTTTACTCTAATGCCAGTTGGAGTAATCCCTTGGGGTCATTCTTCCATTAATGGCATAACGCGAGTTCGTGTATAAGTATTGAGTCTATAAATAATTAAAGAGTCGGTTCAACTATGTAATATAGTACTTGTCATTAATTATTGAAAGACAACCCTATTCCAATTCGCTTGAAAAGTTAATCTGTGTCAAAGTAATTATGTATTTTAAATTCAAACATTGTACTCATTATTTATGCAATTAGACTCTATTCTATACCATTGGTCTATCTCATCATAGAAAGGAAAGAGTTTTCCATAGTTTAACAATGGGTTTACTAGTATCTTTTGGTCTACTGTATTCGATTTAAATTGAATGAAGTATATCAGTTTTATGCTTTAACTAGAGTATTCCAACTCTTATGCAATTGAATTATAGTTATAGTTGTGTGTCTTTCGAAGATTTATCATATTCGGAGTATCAGATAAATTTCTTATGAATACATACATGCATATAGTTATATATATGTATTTGTTTATGTAAACATTAGATTCTGTATTTCATTATCATGCCTACCAATAGTAATTAGATATATACTTATTACAGATCTATCGTGGAATTTTATTGACTCAGAGTGGATTAAATCTACATGAAGTGGCAGATAGTGTCCATATTGTATTTATGAATTTGAATTTTCACTTGCCGAAAATAATTACTTCATATATATAGACTAGTTTCAATTTGTTCAGGTCTATATGTTTTACACCATAAATTTTAATATACAGGAAATACCTCTATTATAACGGAAATCTAATTACAGAACAAAAGTTACTTCCATAATTTAATCACACAAATCCATTTGATTATTCAAGGAGGAAATCAAATAATTTCTAAATTTCGTACAGATTCTAATTTTATCAGAAAGGGTTGCCCAGGAAATGATTTCATAAAAATGATTTATAAACTATTCTCTAGGAAACTGGACTACACATATTCATATAATCGAACAATTTTCACTCAGTTTATTGTATCCATACAGACTTTAATGATTACGCTACATTTTGTAACTAATTCCCTCCACGGAGATAGAAATAATTCAATTTAGATACAGCTCAAAACATTACAGTAGATATACAGTCATTCAAACAGATGCATTACAACAATTAGATGTAATCACTCAATCAGAGAAGGGAAGATTTCATATCTGAAATAGCTCGTGGGAAGACAAAAGGAACAATCACGTTCCTCCCAACCGTAGAATAGGGAAGCCAAACTACTTTCTTGATTCACCCCCTAGCCCGACCATGAACCCATGGGGGTGAACTTGGAACCTCCTCCTCAGAAATGTCTTTCAATTTTATCAGTCTCTTCTTGCCTCACACTCAATCAGTAGTGTTCATAACAACAATAAAACCAATATTATCTATACTCGACAACATCCTTCCTCCTCACAAATGTTATTTATCAAAACAATCCTTTTTGCCTAGGTCCTTTCCCTCTCTTGGGAATTTTCACAGCTTTCTAAATCCCTGATTTTCCACTTGTAACAATCAGTCCTGAGGTAGTTCCAACATGTTCCCAACTCACGGAGTCATGGTTAGTTGATTTTAACATAGTTGTTTCATTTTTCCTCCTGCAATAAATATAAAATATTATGTTTTCATACAAGTGTCATAGTCAAATAGTTAGTTGGGTCAAATAAGATCTCTGCCCAACATTCATAATAATTAATTACCATTTAGCAAATTTGAAATTCAGAATTTCCATAAATGGAAAAAAAATTCCAAATTTGAATTTACCAAAAAAGGAATAACTTTTTTTTTTTTTTTAACAATTTTCGAATTCAAAGATAATTTACTTTTGGGGATATCATAGGTTATAAGGATTTTTTTACCAGAGGAGTTAGTTGTTATACGGTTTAGTATATTGGTATATAAGTGTTATGAGTTAAGGGTCATGTCCTAGGGATTATATAGGTTAGGTAATTTTGGTTATATGAATTAGATGTTAGTTGTTGTGGTTTATAAGGGTTAGAAATTGATGTTTAGTGAGGTAGGTGTCAATGGTTACAAGGATAAAAGGTTATAGGTTTATATGATTTTTTATGTTAATTCATGTGGTAAATGGGTAACAAGTATTAGGGGATATAAAATTTAAGGGATAGGGATCTATATGTTTTATAAGGATTACAAGTTATATGTATTACTAGTCAAAGGGGTTGATGGTTATAGATATTAGTATATGGATTATGAAAATATGTTTAAGGTGTTAAATATTAGAGATTATTAGTATTATTGGTTAAGAATTGGGGGTTGTAGGAATAAGAGGTTAAATATTAGGGGTTGTAAAAATCAAGGGTTATATCAGTTAAGAAATATAAGGGTTAGGATTTTATCGATATATGTGTGGAAAGTTAATGGTTAAGTATTAATAGTTATATAAGTTAAGTGTTAGTGATTATAATAATTATCACAAATTATAGGTGTTAGATTAAATTTTATTGGGGTTATGTGTTAAGGGTTATAAGGGTTGGAGAATATAAGGTTTATAGAGATCATGGGTTGTAGAGATAATTAAAGTGATGGTTATTATAGGGAAATTAAGGTGAAAAGTAGGGTAATTAAGGTTATAGGGGCTAGATTTTAAGGGTTATTTATGGCAGTGGTCAGAATTTATAAGGATAATATATTATATAAGTTAAGGAATGAGGATTGGGGCTTACAAATGTTAGTGGTGATAGAGGTTAAGTGTTCCCATGGCTAGGGGAAATTAGTGATAGGGGTTATAAGGGTTTGAGGTAATAAAGATTATATGAATTATAGATGTTAAAAGGTATGGGTTTTAGAATACTACAGAAATGGGGTAAGTATTGCTATAGGGGTTAGCATTTAAGGGTTTTCAATAGTAGTGGTTAGATTTTATAAGAATTAAATGTTATATAAGTTAAGAAATGGGAACTAAGGATTACAAATATTAGGGTTTATAGAGGTTAAGTGTTCACATGGTTAGGGGATATTAGTGATAGGGGTTATCAGAGTTTGAGACAATAAGGATGATATAAATTATATGTGTCAAAGTGTATGTGTTTTATAATCCTACAAAAAATTTGTGTAAAATGACTTAGTGTGGACCACCGGGAAGGGATTCCACCTACATTGGCCCACTAGTAGAAGATAATTAACATTTAGTCAATAAATACTATTGTAATACTCTCTCACCAGTCCAGTTGAGGAAGGCATTGCAAAATAATTATGACTATATGAGTTTTGGTCCATGTCAGCTTTGGTGAGTCCATATTTTTGTAAAAAGACTTCACCACTATAGTTGAGAAAGGATATTCCTAAATAAGTTAGTGAGTTAGTGTTTGTCAGTCCCTTGCTGTGGAAATAATCCTCATCAGTCTAAGTCCATAGAGAGATGCATATAATAAAGAAGCAATGTTTGTTGTAACTCCAAATAATGCAGAGTAACAAAGTTTCCTTGCATAGTATTTAAGGTCCTCTCTCTCTCTCTCTCTAGGAATAGTTGATGAAGTTTTTATGATCAATTCCTCTTCTTCTGTTTGCTAAATCGATTTCATGTATGTGAGTGTTTGATCTGGATTTTTTTTTAACACCAAGTGGAACTAGTGCACCCTTTCTCTATATCATTATTGTGGATCGATTGGTATCATATAATTTTCTCTTGGAATGATTTTGCACGCAGTCAAGGAGAAGAATTTGGAGAAACCATCCACAATCCTCAAAGAAGAGATTTTTTTTCTTGTACAGTTTAGTCTTGGAACTCCACACTCTTTCCAGAGCTTTATTTTTTCCCTTCTTAGTGTCTTTTAGCATCTAAGTGATTGAAATGTCCTTTGTTCCCTTCTCATGGTTTCCAACATATCACTGCTTGAGACATTCTTTACACCCTCCTTAGGGCCCCTTGTGAATGAAAATAATGTCACCACAGAGAGAACCCTCTAGTGAGGAGTCCACTACTCCCATGTCTAACCAAGTACAAGACTTGCCTCTGGATCTGCATGAGTTTCTTCGACTGCAACAACACTAAACTCTAGGGACTATGCCTCCATGTCATGAATTTGATCTCCTTGAAAGCTTTGTCTTGGAAAAAGCCTTATTATGGGCCTTGGTAGTGGAATGTAAGGTCTCTCCTAGAAAATTCTATCTGGAAAGTTAATCCCCGTATACCAATATGATCCCTTCACATCCCCAACCTTACACTTCTTCTATTTTTGTGCCTAAAAATGTGTCATGGTGTACTTTTCACAAGACAAAAACCCACAAATTTTCCGACTGTCGCGCCATTAAAAATATATGCACCAATAAAACTTTATTTGAAAAGGTCACTCCCTTTGAACTCCATAAACAACCATAAATCATATCTCTGGACAACCCCAGAGAAGAATACCCCTCCCTCATCCTCATGATTACTCTCGAACTTGATTTCACTAGTGTTCCAGTCTTTACGCATAATTGTTAAATTAAACATCAACTGAGGACTCTCAATTTGGACAATGGAAGACAAAAGAATCTTGACTCCCAAGACTATGTACAACATTTGAAACTTCAAACCACCCCTGACACGAATCTCTATCGACTTGGCTAGGTACAAAATGGAGGACCCCCTTTCACTATCACTTGATGTTGTGATGTACCATTTTCTATTGGACCCTTTAGAGATATTATGGTCTGTGATGTATCACCTTTCGATTATGTTGACTTAACGTTGGGTCTCCCATACCAACAAGACTAACACATCGTGTATCATGAAAAATCCCATGAATACCAACTTCATCATGAAGGGAAAACCTATGTTCTTACCTTAGCGACTCACTCTTCCCCTTCATTACGTCTTAGGAAAGAAGAAACTAACCATGTGATTCACAACAAAGATGTCTCTCTATTTTTGGTACACCCTATTAAGATTGAAAACCTCACTAATATGGCACCTCTGCCAGTACTCCCTCTCCTCCATGAATTTCAAGATGTATTTTAGTCTCCCATAGGGATAACACCCTCTTGAGGCATTGCAAACTCCATCGATATCATTCATGGAACATCATTTCCCAATTCCCAATCATATCAACTTGCTCCCAAAGAGGCTACCGAAATCAAATAATGGATTAGCCAACTACTTGAATATGGCTATATTCAACCCTCCTCCTCCCCCTGCACCTCTACATATTTCATTATTCCAAATAAGGATACTTTTGAATGACCTCTCAGTATGGATTACCGCACACTTAAAAAATCTACCATTAAAAATCGTTATCCCTTACCCCAGTTTGAGGATTTGCTTGACCACTTACAAGGGGCCTCCTTCTTCACCAAGATGGATTTGACCTTCATTTATCATCAAGTGCGCATGCATCCAATTGATATATGGAAGACAATGTTCAAGACAAATTTTTCTCTTTATGAGTGGTTGGTCATGCCCTTCGGTCTAACCAATGCACTGACAACATTGATGTGGCTAATCAATGACATATTTTGTCCACACCTGAGTAAGTGGAATGATAAGAAATATGTCAACCTTCCTTAGAGAACCAACATAAGAGGATCAATAGTTAGTAGAAATCAAGGCGCTAAAGGGAATCACTTCTATTCTAGTTTTCTAATCTATGTCAGCATGAGTCAGTCCCATAATTGTAATGAATCATTCACCAGTTTACATTAGAAAGGCGATATCTAAAATAAATTGTCATTCAGATTGTTTCATTCATTTCTACATGAAACTTATCTTGCCATTCTAAATGCGCAAATAGTCCCAAAAAATAAAATCAACAATTACCTTTGTAATGAGTCACCCTCTATTATCAAAGGGAACATTTTCCCCTAATACATTTGATAAAACTTTTCTGAAAATCTTTGTCTCTTCTCTATAACACCCTTAACCCCCAACACCTATAACACTAACATTTAAAACTTATAATCCCTTATATCCCTTAAACCTTACCCCTATAACCATTGAATCCATATTATCTAAACCCTTATAACCTAAATTCATATAACAACCAATCATTATATCCCCAAACACGTAGAACTTATAAATTCTAACTTCAATACTTATAAACCATTACCCTTATAATGTTAGATAGATAGAGAGATAGTCTTGGGGGGGGGGGGGGAAAATAGATAGAGAGATAGTCTTGGGGGGGGGGTGGGAAAATGACCCATAGTTTAGGCCATTCAATGTACGGTGGAATAGGTCCACTATATTATTAAATAAGGCCCATTATGGTAGCTATATATAATAAATGTAACATGATTTTTTCTTCTAGAAGGTTTCTCCTCTAGAATGCTCTTAAGTGGTTTCTAGCACTATATAAAGGGGTTCATGTAATGTAATGAGATATAAAGAGAAATATTGTATTGGGAGCAGTATCTCAATAGGAGGATGCCCCCTCTAACAGGAAAGTGAACATGAGAGGATCCCTTCCATAATAGGATACATTGTATGGTGTCGCCCTACCTCAAGGGTTTTCTATAATAAAATTTTGGTTTCTTCTATATTGTTCTTTGGATATATTGTGTATTAAGTATTTGTGGTGATTATATTTGTAGATATATTCAAGTACTTAACAAGTGGTATCAAAGCACTTTCCTTAGAAATATGTGTGGGAAAATGTTTTATTTTTGCATATTTTTTCAGAGAAGAAAAATAGGGCCAAAATATTCCGGACAATTCTTCTATATTTCTATGCAAAATTTGGAGAAATGGGTTTTATATCGGAGTTCCTCTCAGAAACCAAAAACCAATTAAAAAAAAACATCTGAAACAAAGTCCAAGAAGTCAAGATATCAACATTTTAAAATCTTCAATTTTTCAGGGTTGTTTTCTGCGGAAGGTGGTGTGATTTTTATTTTTATTTTTGTAGCACCTAGAGGCTGAATTTTATAAAACAAAATTATATGTATGATTTCCTCTTTCAAAAATAGTTTATTTCAAAAAAACAATCACCCAAATCGGAGCTCTGTAAGTGAAGATATCATTGATTTAAAATCAGTCATTTTGGGGGATTTTTTGTGACAGCAGTGGGACTACAGAGTTCATAACTCTTCACAGGTGTTTAGATTGATATCAGATCATTTTCATTGGATAAATAATTTTAAGACAATTATTTTGATATATGATATGTTGTGTTTCCAATTGATATTGGATCTCAACTCCCATTGGGAATTCTACAGAAGATTCAAGCCCCTGTGCACCATCTACATGTGGGGTAACAAGTTATTAGGGATAGTTGTCACAATATGCAAAGGATCTTGGATATCATGTAGGAGAGATATCTTATGGAAGATATCAGGGATTAATATAATGAGTAAGTATATGCTTGGTATGATTTTGAGGCCGATTGAAATGACTGGTATATGGATACTTGTATTTTTTTGGGATGAAAACCACTTTCATATTTTATTTGATGACTCTACTCCACCTTTTGTAGATAACATCAATGTGACAAATTATGAGATCATTATGATTACTAGTGTCTATCCTACGTATTCTGCAATGGTATTATTCCTTTTAGATTCAACTTGGACCTCTTCCCACAATGTGGATGAATATTCTTATTTGGATTCACATGATATGTGTCAGTATTTGGAGCATGATTTTTAGTTGGTTATTGGATTTTGATATCTTCCACGTGGAGTTCACATGAGAAATTGGACATGGGACCCCATTTTACAATGGCGGTTGGACTACTCCAACATGGTGGATTTCATTTCTCAAGAGGGTTTTGGATCTGTAGTCGAATTCAACATTGGTGTCCATACTTATCCATGGGACCCTATTATATGGTTGTACACCAAACGTTGAGGACAATTATTTCATAAAGGGGATCAAATGTTAGGTATCTAGAGAGGTAGTGGGGGGCTTGGAGGGCCCATAGTAGAGGCCATTCAATGTAAGGTGGAGTAGGTCTACTATAGTATTAAATAAGTCCCATTATGGTAGTTAGTTGGATATATTAAATGTAAGAGGACTTCTCCTTATAGAAGTTTCCTCCTCTAGAACGTTCTTAGGTTGTTGGTAGCACTATATAAAGGGGTTCATGTAATGAAATGAGAAATGAATATAAATATTGTATTGGGAGCGATAGCTCAATATGAGGATTCCCCCTCAAATATCCAATTGAACAAGATATGATCCCTTCCATAATAGGATCCATTTTATGGTGTTTCCCTCCCTCAAGGGTTTCCTATAATAAAAGTGTGGTTTCTTCTAAATTTCTCTCTGGATCTATTATGTATTAAGTATTTGTGGTGATTATATTTGTAGATCTATTTAGGTACTTAACATATAATATGTTACAATATATCCCTTGAATCCTAATCAATATAATATGTATCACCCCTGTAATCCACAATATGACAACCAACTCATATAACAGTTTAAGTTTTTAACCATTATCACCCTTAACCTTCTTGACACTATAATAATAATTGATGTAACTGATCACCCATATAAACCCTATAACATTAATCCATATAACCCCTATAATAATTACTCTTTAATATTTATAATCAATATAAACCCTAATCCATATAAACTTGTAATACTAAATTGTTATACCCTCTATAACCTTAACCCCTATAACTCCTAAATGCCAAAAATTATAAACACTATCCCCCAACACATATAACCCCAACACATAATCTCGATGAATACTTATATCTGTCTTGTATAAACCCTCTTATTTAAAACCTTTTAATATAAACCTGAGGTCATATATCCCATGACTCTTATAAACCATAACACTAGTACATATATTCTTTAACGTTAATCTATTTAACCATTATAAGCCTTAATCCCCATCACAATTATCATCTAACCCAATTTAACCTCCAACTTAACCCATATCCCTTACAAACTTATAAATTCTATCAATATCACCCATAACCCAATAACACATAACTATTATAACCATCATCACCACTAACTCTTAAAAACCTAACATGTATAACTAGTAACCCTTATAATTGATAATACCTAACTCTTTTAACTCATATAACTCATATAATCCCTAAGTTCTTTTGCTCCAAATTTATGTAGTATTATAAAACCCATACACTTTGAAACTTGTAGTTCATATTATCCTTATTATCTCAAATCATGATAACCCCTATCACTAATATCTCCTAACCATGGGAACACTTAGCCTCTATAACCCATAACATTTGTAATCCCTAGTCCCCATTCCTTAGCTTATATAACATATAACCATTTTAAAATCTAACCACTGCCATTGATAAGCCTTAAATTCTAACCTCTATAACCTCAATTGCCTGATTTATGTAGGATTATAAAACCCATACCTTTTGACACATATGATTCATATCATCCTTATAACCTCAAACCATGATAACCCCTATCACCGATATCCCCTTACCATGGGAACACTTAACATCTACAACCCCTAACATATGTAATCCCTAATCCACATTCTCTAACTTAAATAGCATATTACCCTTAGAAATTCATAATCCTTAAATGATAATGACTATAACCTTAATTACCCTATAGTGACTATCACTTTAGTTAGCTCTATAGCCCATAATCACTATAAACCTTATAAGCCCCAACCATTATAACATTTATCACATAAACCCAATAAAATTTCATTTCTAACCCTTATAATTTGTAATAACTAGCATAACCACTAACACTTAACCTATATAAGTATTAATACTTAACCCTTAACCCATCACACATATATCGATAAAATCCTAAACCTTAATATTTCTTAACCCATACAACCCTTGATTTTTACAACCCCTTATCTTAAACCTTTGATTCCTACAACCCCCAAATTCTTAACCAATAATTCTAATAATCTATATTATTTAACACCTTAAGCCTATTGTTCATAACCCATGTACTAATATATATAGCCATCAACCCCTTTAACTATTAATACATATAAACTTTAATCCTTATAATACATATAGATCCCTATCCCTTTAATTTTATATTCCCT
This sequence comes from Picea abies, assembly GCA_900067695.1. Taxonomy (NCBI): domain Eukaryota; kingdom Viridiplantae; phylum Streptophyta; class Pinopsida; order Pinales; family Pinaceae; genus Picea; species Picea abies. The sequence goes on along the minus strand of CBVK0100005523.1, from coordinate 1,959 downwards.
AATACTTGTTACATATTTACCACCTCAAATACCATAAGAATTCATGTAAACCTATAACCTTTGATCCTTATAACCATTGACACTGTTACCTCACTAAACATCAATTTATAACCCTTATCATCCAGAATGCCTAACCTCTAAGTCATATAACCCAAAATACATAACCTGTATAATCCCCAGGACATGAGCCCTAAATCATAACACTTATATCACAATATCCTAAACCTTATAACATCTAACTCGCATAGCAAGACATTCTTATAAAAATTAATCTTTAAATATTAATACCTATATCCTCTAACTCTTAACCATTAATATTAATAACATCTACCACTACATAGATCCTAATATTTATAGCTCTATTAGTCCTTAAATGCTAAAAGAATTAACACATAAAATGTGTAACACATGATTTCTATAACACCTATAGTATTTATCCCCTATGACCCATAACTACTAAACCATATAACTTGATGCAGACCCCCACCCTCACCTGGGGCCCGTGCAACCTCTCAGTTTATGATCACTCACAATCAGGAGACGAATTGGTTCTTGGGCTCTTTCTAAGCCCCCAAATGTCACACAAGCTCTTTAATACCCCCTATGAGAAGGTCTGTACAAGTACGAACCCTGTTGGCCTCTTCTCTAGGCCCCTTTTCTTTAGAAATCTATTTTGGGCCTTAGCCCCTTATTCCTCGTGCCGAAAACCTCATATGACCGGGTACTGGAATCGAGGGATCATTCCCTTCACTCCTCCCAATTTAGGATTTCTAAGCTTCCAAGCTTCAAGAGTCTTCAAACAAAAATCCTCGTGTTCCTCCTAAATAATGAATCCACAAAGAGTTGAATCATGAACAGGATCGATGGCTCCAAACCTCCCCTTACATCTATAACCTGTTGATTAAGGTTGGTTGTCATTGATGTCAACCCTTGAGGAAAGCTTGGTAGCACAAGGCTTTGCGTAATGGAACAAATTTTTTTTTATTTAAATATGACTCGTTATTGTGTTTTCATGGCTGATAATAAGTAGAAATGGATGAACTCCAGACTGCCCACCTTATGGTGAAAGCCTCACAAGAAGACACTTTGTGGATTGAGTTATCCTAGAAGTATGGTTATAGAACCCATGCCTATTTATGGAATAATGAGATGAAGGTAATTGAATTTGTCAGTGACACTATCCTACATGGATAGTTATTTTCATGCAATTTCCCGTGGTATGTGGAACATCACCTAACTCTACACGGTTAGAGAGTTATGGACATGAGAAGTTTGAGAACCCAAGTTTGGTTAATGGACCCAAGTTTGTTTGATGGATAATGGTATGAGTTTTGATATATTTTTAGGTAATACTATTCTATATGGATGGTACATGTCATTCCATTTCTTGTGGTATGTGGAATTTCACATAAATCCTTAGGGTTTGAGAGTTACGGCCTTACGAAGTTGGAGGACCCTCTTATGTCATCTAGAAGCCCCAAAAGGTCAAAGTAGTCAAAGTGGTTTAAGATATTTTTAGAAGCTAAATAATAAAGGGAAGTCATGAATGTACTATAATTCAAAGTAAATACAAAATAAATTATTTAAATAATAAATTTAATGGAGAAATTAGAAGTGGGTTAACCCTAAAATAAGGAATGTGGGTAAGGTGACCTAGAAGATGTTTTTAAGGAAGCTACTTGGAGAGTATAAATAAGAGGAAAGGCTCTCTCATTTCAAACACACTTGAGCATATTGAATACCTATCAATGTCTGAGGTAAAAAAAGGATATGTATGAGGAATTTCTAAGGAAAGTGAAGAAAAGAAGGCCGAAATTCAAGGAAGGATAAATTCTTTTGATGATGCTTTCTAAGGTATGTTTTTTTCAGGTTATCTCACCATTTTCACAATAATTTTTTTTCTAGAGTGACTCAGACCATGAAATTTCTATGAAATCGAGGAAACATATCCAAGTATCC
>CBVK0100005522.1:0-15399 GCA_900067695.1 Picea abies | reverse complement strand
TGTATGGGTTTTTCACCCACTTCTTCGCATTCTAACCCCCCTTACCAGAAATATCGCTAACACTTCCTCATGGATCATATCTAACAACGTACTGTAACCAACATGCTTTACTTGGAACCTCTGAATAAAATAACTTCTCACATTTGCTTGGAAGAACATAAGTTTCTGTACCAAGCTCAAATGTCCTTATATTAACCATCCATTGGCATTCTCAATAACAGTTCTTTCATGATCATGTTCATTCATCTGTAACCCATACAATTTGACATCAAACAAAAATAACCTTAAGGAATTAAAGGCATACTCAATTATATCATTCAAATACCCATAGTATCTATTTTCATATATTTTTGGATGCTTGTCACTTCTATAGGAAACATTAATTACCTGAAAGACTGTAGTTATCCCACTATCAGAGGTTTTATTCTTATCATCCAACTTTTTGATGGAGAATTTATGGCCATTGCACCACATAGCCTTGTAGTGTTTCAATTTCAATATGCCTGACACATAAAAAATGCATTGTCAATGAATAAACATATTTAGACTTAGTAAAAAATTGTAAAAAAACACACCATGACCTAGATTGATATAATGGAAAATAATTGAAACATGATGTGGGTGAATTATATATATGCTTTCTTGTTTATATTTTAAACCATATGCTAAATCGATTTCCCTCTGAGTAATATTGGTATCTTGATTATGATGAGATTCTTTAAGCAATGTAGCCACCCCTTCCCATGATAACGTACAATTACATTGTATATTACATCGATATATCCATAACTTCATCCAATCAATATTGTTTGTGATGAATAAATGTTCATCCAATCAATATTGTTTGTGATGAATAAATGTAGTGCATCCCACTCTCAACCAACTGTATGAAAATAAAAATAAAAATTACTAACAATAATAAAGATTCATAATTGATGGAAGAATAAAATTTAAATAAGTACAATATAGATAAAAATTAATAATACAAATTATTATAGATCTCAGCTACCATCTAATAATTACCTTTCACTTTCCTCATTCTACCTTTCCCGACCAAGACCTCCCCTTATAATTTGTTGATGGAGTTGACATCCCAAATGTGAGGCACCTGCATTCCTGCTGCTAATTTAGGAAGATACTGACTAATATACACCAAGGATTGATATGCCATATATCCCTCCACCATAGAACCCTCAAGATGTGTTATTTGTCTAACGAAAACCTTCAATGAATTCAAGTGCCTCTCCACCATCCACATTGACCTTGTGTGTACAAATCCACATATTTCAATCTCCTCAACTTGGTGTATGAGGTAGTGTTCTTGAGCATTGAAAAATGATGGAGGTAGATACTTCTTCATTTCCCACATTAGCTTAGGAATTTTTCTCCTCCAATATTTTATATATTCTTTATGGATTTCCTTAGATGACAACCACCTACACATGATTATACAAGAAAATCATAGGTTTCAACGACAAAGTATATACATTAATTAAAGTAAAAAAGTACATGACGATAAGTTCTGTAACAAACATTTTGCTTACCTCATTTATTTGCCAAGATCATATATAAATTGTTTTATGTTGTTGCCAAAGCTATCATGGAGTGATAAAGGTAGAACATACTGTAATTACAAAAAAGGAATCATTATTTTTTTGAAAAAAAAAAAAAAAAAAGTATTACCAAAACAAAAAATATACCAAAATAATTACCTTAATGAAGGTATGCCAGTCATGAGTTTTTACCCCACCAAATTCACCTTCATTAAGATATTCTTTATATTTGAAGAGAATCTCGTGGGAAATTTAATTTTCTGAATAGCCTCTTTTACAACATTGCTTTACTACTATGTAAATAACCATGGAAAACAATTTCAGTCTCTGACATTTCTATTTGAATCAATCAAATCATGCATTTCATGATTGGCTTCTTTTATGTCACTACAAATTTTGACAATTTTTTCTTTGTCATTCCTTCCATCTAAGATTCTCCATAACATTTTGGTTACATTCTTCCCTATATGCCTTGTATCAAACAAATGAGTTATTTGTAGGTTCTCATAGTAGGGAAACCTACTGAATTGTATGTGGTATTTTTTCACTCCTCATGGAAGATGCCCATCAATGCCTTGACGACCTTTATGAAACTTAAATGAATTAATTATACAATCACAATTGTTAGATACAGTAAACACAATTCAATGAAAATAGAAATTGTCAAACATTTTGTGTGATACATAGTCGAATTTCTTACCTTGATGATTTCAATTCTATGCCAACTTCCATAGGTTAGGTGTCAATCTTCGTGGTTTTATTGCAATCTCTTCTTTCCCATTGAAAATATGTTTTTTCAGTAGTTCGATACCTATGGTTCTTAGGGAGGAATTGCCTATACTCATCAAACACCTCCTTTCCTAAACTTCTTGAATGACAAGATTTCATCCTAGGACCACAAATTGGACATGAAAATTTACCCTTTGTTTGAAGACCTACAAGATATGGATTAACGTGATAGATAATATTAGTTATATAACAAGGAATAAATATTAGAAACATGCATAGTATTTTCATAACATTATATACTATTAAAGTGCAGTAGTGTGACGTTACATACCACAAAAATGTGATAGCCCTGGGGCATAATGAATTGTCCATGTAAGTATTCCACGAAATTGAAATTATTTTTCCCCATTGGTATAGAGACGTCGTACATAGTGATTCCATCCCATAACTTGTGTATCCCGTTGATAAGAGGCTCAATATGTTGAAAGATTAGTTGTTAAAATATTGGTTTTCATTGATGTCAACCCTTGAATAGGAAGTTAACAAGTTGCATGTCAAGGTAAAGTAGTTGTAAACATAAGTTAACAAGATGCATGTCAGTTGCATGTTAAAGTAACTATAAACATAAGTTAACAAGTTGCATGTGAGTTGCATGTCATCATGAGATCCTATGTGATTTGCATGTCATCATGAGATCCTCATTAAAACACAGAGAAGAGTAAATTGGAAAATCACTTCTGTGAATACTAATAGATAGATCTGAGGTAGTGAGTTGAAGTCAGCGAAGTTCAGTGAGGGAAGAATTTTTCAGGATTTGAGCGCACAGAGAAAAATTTATAGACACAGGTTCCTTGTGAAAATGCATGAGTTTCAGAAGGAGAAGCATGGCCATTTGCGAGCTATAGTGGAGAAAAGCATGGACATCTGTGAGCAAGCAATGTATGGGTCGCGGACCTGTGAAGAAAAAGTGTTGAAGATCATAGATCTAAAACTCAGGTCAGCTACAGGTTGAAGGTATGTCTTCCTCTATATGTTAGGGTGTGTATTCTAAAGAAATCAGGAACATATATGTCTTAGTGATTCATAAGAATTTGATTTGGAGAACACTCTTGTGGATCTTGGTATGAGGTATGTGTGGTTGCGGTCTTGATGAGATATCAAAATCAATAGAAACAACAGAAGTATTAGAAACATCAACAACAACATGTTATGAGTTACAACGACATAGGTAGTGATAGTTTGGTCTACATTTATATTTTAGGGTGGTTGGACGGGGCAAGAAAAGGGGGTTGTATCCTCCTTCCGGTTGGAGCCAGTAAATTAGGGAGTTGTATATTTCTTCAGGTTGCAGCCTGTAGATAGGGGGTTTCCAGTTTTAGCTGGAGAAATATGAAGTTGGTGCTTCCAATGAATGTACTATTTGATAAATAAGAAAATCATTATGTGTCTTTCTCCCGCATTAGGTTTCCATGTAAAATTCTGGTGTACTGTGTTTATGTGATGTTTATGCATTGAATTACGGTGTTGATGATATATTGAATGTTAATTGGAGGTTTTATATTGTTATTAAAAGTATTCATTGTGCTCATATTGATTCACCCCCACTCTCAGTATTCCAACAAAATCTGTACATTCATATATTTCACTTGGTACTTACTTAATTGGTTGAAATTAAACGTAATTAATACCCTATTTATGTATAAGAAATAATTCATTAATAACGAATAAGACGAATGAAATGGTGCTACATTAAAACAAATATTGTAATTTTACCTGGAAAAATCATTGCCAACATTGTGTGCTCCCTCTTTATTGACATCCAAGGAGGAAGCTTATTCTTTATAACAAAAATAGGCCACATTGAGTAAATAGGCCTAATCTCACCAAATGGATTGAAACCATCAGCTGCCAATGAAAGCCTAACATTATGGGGTTTTTCTTTAAAAATCGGTCATATTTCTTTGATGTTCCTAAATGCAGAAGCATTTGCAGGCATTCGAAGAATGTCATCTTCACTTATGTGTAATGCATGGTAATCCATAAACTATGTTATGCTTTCACACTTGAACAATCATTGCAAACATGGAATTATCAGAATATGACAAAGAACCTTGTGAGGCACCTTTTTTGTTACTTGATCGGTTTGATATCTATTGATTTGAGATTAAAGACATTTTGTTTTCGATGCATATTTTCCATGATATATAATATTATCATTAGGACATGCATCAATATCCTGGTACTCCATTCCAATATCTTTCATAATGACAGATAACTCTCGGTATGAGTGAGGTAAATTATTTGATGATGGTAAGAAAAATTCACCTAACAATCTATAGCATAAAAAATAACTAGTTAATTTAAATAATAATAATAATAAATATTGCATCCTTAATATATTACACATTATTAATTGACACTAAAAAAAGAGAAAAAAAAAATGATCTTTACGTAGATGTGATGAAATATATTGTTATGTACCTTAAGATCTATGTGAGACAAGTGTTTGAAAAACCATTCAATACCTTCAAGCTCACCAAAAAAATTATAACTGAGAGAACATTTGTACTTGAAACTTCATAAATGGGTTGTTGTGCCTTCTCCAACAAAGGTATATCATGAATATCATCAAATTTTTCATCCTTATCGATATGAGCAAAGATGTCCTAGATCAATCTATTTGTCCCATCATATGGCTCAAAAGTATTATTGGTGTCATATTATAATTCCATAGAATTAACTTGATCATGATGATATTCAATATACATACAACCATCTTCCTCAACATGTACAATAATATTTCTACTACTACTAGGCACTACATATTTCTCGGACGATAGACACCTAGGAGGATTTTTCTTTATAGTTACTAACATTAATCAATAAAAGTAATGTATATAAAAAATATTAAAACGAAAGAAAATGTTATAAATATAGTCAATACAAAGAGTACAATATATAACAATATTGAATAACTTACCATGGGAAAATACGAGAACCCCCCTTCAATGTTCCCATATCTCCAACAATGTGTCTTAATTATGTTAAATAAAAGTCTTCTTTTGTTAAAGCCCCTGCATTTATTGTGAGGGAATTCAAGTTTCACATTACCCTTTTCCTCCAATGTCGCCTTTAACCTAGAAATCTTCATTTCATGTTATTCATGATGCTTAATGTTGTTATTATTATTTGGCACCATTGGGATTTCCAATTACAACAAAAATCACTAAAGATGCAATATATAAGTACAATATACGAATATTTTCTCAAAGTACAAATGTCGTCAAATATGTACCCCATTTGTAAATCTAGAGTTAATTAATCCATTGTCTTGATTGATTTACTAAATGTTTATAAGAGTACTAGTCAACAATTACTCAAGATATTAAAATTAACCATATAAATATATACATTTTTACCACATAAGCTTCAAAGCTTCACTATAAGAAAGTAAGTAAATCATTAAACAATTGTAAAAGAGAACTTGGCCAATATAACCAATTAAGTCGACATTCTCATACTTATTTCCTAGAGAAATTAAACTTATGTCCCCACAAAAATTAGTTGTCTGGTTATGTCATGAGTATTTAAAATGAGACAAAGAGATATTAAAAACTTCTAATGTAACCTTCAAAGTATGTCCAAAATCCAAGCTATATAAATCAAGAATTCGATGTGAAACAAGGGGTAGGTCATAGAAATGAAACTATTACATGTGTTGAATAATGAACAAATGATTAAACTTTTATAGATGTTGCACCTACAACTAAATTGTCGAAATCTCTAACTTTCGTCACACTTTCGACGATCATTGACCATGTCAAACCTAAGTCAATGACCATTGAGCACTTTCAAACAACTATTTGGTTTCTTTAAATACCCACAAACATCGTTGGTATATTGATGCATGTTCAAACTTCTGACGATAGTTTACCACGTCAATCCTAAGTAAGTCAATGACCGTTAAACATTTTTAAATGACTATTTGGTTTTTTTAAAGACCCGCAAACATCATCGAGATATCGACAGATGTTCAAACTTTAGACAATCATTGAGAATGTCAAATATGACTATTCAAAGTGTTATTGCTTTGGTATATCAATAAGCATGTGCATTTTAGTCAGTATATGGATGGAAGTTTTCATTTTCGTCGATAGACAGACGCGTGTTTGAACTCTCATCTATATATTGACAAAAGATCAAATTTGCGTCGTTATAGCGACAACCATACCTTGGTGACAAGAAGTGAAACTTTTTTCGAAATATGGCTCCCTGACGTTGTGATAGAAATGTAGTGAGAAGGGTCGTCGAAATTATGATGAACATCAGGGAGCAGCAAAAAACAATGATTTAAGGAGTAGTAATTTGCGATGGCATGATTAATTTAACTCATATCATCGTAATATTTTGTTGAATTTTGACCCCATATGTATTTGTGAAACAATCTCCCTTATTCTCAAAAATTCTTTGGGTTTCCTTGATTAACCCATTTGACTTAGCCCCTCCTAACATATTCTTAACTCCATAGACAAAACCATCTTAAACTCTGTAAAAGTAGTGGAAAGTCTTTTTCTTCAACAACATTAGGCACTACATCCATGTAGAGTAGTTTTAGGGTTTATGTCTCCCATACATTCATGCATTTAAATGTGTTTTAAAACCTTAGGCCATAAATAAAATATGAGGTCATGTGAAATCTTGTTTGAAAGAATCTCCCCCCATTAAAAGATATCTGCAACATACCTCTAAAATTGATTGGTGGAATCTTGCCTAATAATTTTGGTAAAAAGAAAGACTATCTCATGATACTTATTGGTGAGGTTCATGACATTCAAGATTTGACTCCTAGGTGGCTCTTGATTGAGCTAATACATCCAATTATTGAGCATATCAAAGCCACTACCATTCACTTTGATTAACACATTTACATCTACCAATTTAAACTTTTATGTTAGCTCTCATAACTTAAACCTCACTATGAAGTCCTCAAGTGTAAGGGGGACATGCAATTTACCTTTCTCATTAAACTTAATAATTCTATGCTCCAAGTCAAACAAATTTGAACACCATACCCCTATTTCTATGAATCGAATATGTTGGCTATATACCTTCCCTAAAGTAGATTAGAAGTCCAAGAATTATTTCTATTAGTGACACACAATCGACTATTCAAAATATTTACCTTGCAAAGACAAAGAATTGATAGTGTTCCCAACAAAACACTCACTTCCCTTCTTTAGCACCATCTCCTTTATCAACGAGAATATTTTTATTATGTGTCGAAAATCCTTTTGACACTTAACAAATCTTAGGCAAAGCTTAGTGTCACTAGCTCGAATTTTAAATAGTATAATGATCTCATACATGCTTTTTGAAATTTTAATTTTAGCATTTAATAAACATGCTCATAATCATTCACCAACTTAGTGCCACATGCAACTTCATGATTTATCATTTTGGTGGTGTGAGGCCATATGTCCAATAGTGGTTTAGGGAATATAATGTAGGGTGGTATTCCATATGTCCAATAGTGGTTTAGGGAATATAATGTAGGGTGGTATTGGGGAATAAAAGGAAATCAACTCTCCACATATTGCATTCTTCTTTAAAAGTTACAATAATTTAGAGGTAGGGAGCTAGGTATGATTGTGATGGGAAATGGAGAGCTCACCTTCCACCTCACACATTCCACCTAATATCAATAATGTGGGAATTCAGGAGCAAAGGTAGGACAAATAAGAAATGGGGATCAAACTTATTGCATGTCATCCCTTGTATTACTAGTCAATGACTAAGTTACGTGGTAAGCAAGGATGGGGGTAGACTTTATGGAAGGTAGATGCTTGCCTGACTTTAACCCTCCTTCTTCAACATAGACCCGACTAACTTCACAAAATAATATTCAAGCAAGACTTTCATAGGAATTCAATCAAAGGACTCAAAAAAGACTTCAACCAAACCTCAGACAAAGAAAATATCAAATATTTGGTGATGCATGAAAATCATTGGGTGTAGAAACCTATGACCCACAAAATTTGACTCAACTTAGATGTCAAAGAGAACATATGGGGTCCTTATGCTCATTTTGAGAAAGGACATGTGACACATGGAGACATTACTTAAAGTCCCTAATAACATGTAGTATTCACCCAAGCTAATCACATGGTTGTATTCTTGTAAAACAACTTGTACAACATTACTATTTTAATAACAAGTGTGAATGTTACATGTAATGAAATAAAATTGTCTTCTTATCAGTTGTTTCAATGGCATGGATCATTGGATCAACTATTAATTAAATGAATTTGTATGACATGCCTCAACTAACAAGGTAATCATCTTCATTTTTCTATAAACAAAAAATAGAATTAACTAATTTATGAAACAACCTTGTCATTATCAAAACTTACACTTTGATCTTAAGTTTTATCTTTTCCATCCTCAAAACAATCAAATTTTGTTGGTAAATTAAATATATAGAAAATTACATTATTATAACTAAAATTCACAACATAATAATTATGATTGGATCAATCACTCTTGTTGATATAGAATAAAGGTTTGATATTCAATATTTGACCTCTTCAACTGAGTCAAAGTATGCCTAGTTAAACATGTAATTTGACTTGATTGTTGGACAACTACTACAAAGATGTTAACATTGTTTGCATCTCTTCCTTGAGAATTTGAAACATTTGCAAGGTACCTTTTTTACTCTCTTCTTTCACACATATTTCCACTCAGCTAAATGGTGCAAGCTTGGTGGAGACAATTACCACAAACAACTGCCAAACCTAGTGGTAACTTTATTAAAAAGAATTTAAATATAAATTTCATATGAGTTGAACAAAAAATTGATGTCAAATCATATGAAATGCTCCTTGATCACTTGCGTAAACAAAAAAAAATTAAAGAAACAATAGCGGATACTAGAATTAAAGAAGAATATTAAGAAGTAGACATGGTAGGGATAAGTCAAGGTGTAATAGGTATATATTTTAAGATATATATTTTATATAAGAAAATCATTTGTTTAATTTTATTTGATTAGCTTGGTAATTCACTGTTCTTATTAACAAAAAGGAGAGTAGATATATTTTCACACACAAAAACTATGTTGAGTGCTCTATTCAAAAATTTATAAAACACATATAAGTACATGAATCTTTGCCTAAAGATAGAGACACTAACTTAGCACACTAACAACTAGCTAAGTGGACATCTCAACCACACACTAACTTAGGAATTAAACCAGTTGGAGATAATCTCTCATATCAACTAGATCCAATAACCCCTTCAAACACACAAGACAATTATTTTCCTAGAGACACACTCTACATCACAATGACCAGTGTAGTAATAAACACAACCTTCCTCCTTATCATGTGCTCACACAATATTCCATATGACAAGTAGGATTTAATAAATCCAACACCCCCTTAATGAGTACTTGTCTTAATTATTTGTCAAATCAGGTCTTCAATATCATCTTTCACTACTTTGATGAATCAAATTCTACACCATGAATCAAAGACACTCTTGATCAACAAAATCTATATCTAGTCCAGCTTAGCACTTGCATCCCATACCTCAATCATGTAGACATCATCAAACTCTCAACATCCATATAAAGGCACAACCATCCATCGAAATACATGGGTACCTAAACATTGCAATCATTGGTATAGTAGGATGTCCTTCAAGTACATGGTTCATTCAAATTTTCAATGAACTCCACTTGAATGTACATAACACTTCAAGTTTCTAGCATACCACATCTCCTAGAGTCTACAACCAATGTAGTCTACTCATAGAGCATTCAACTAAGATTCAAGCCACTCCTTCAAGTCTTAGCAACTCCATAATAGAGGTTCTACAGTTTAATGAACAAGTTATCCAAATCACCAGGGACAAATGGCAAATGGGTATGCGTGCTTACCCAAGTCTTAGAAAAATATGCCCTTTATGTTTTACATACATAGGTACATGTGCAAACCATTTATATACTCCTTCTCATGGAGGCATCACACACCAACTTTTATGATATTTCTTAGGTACCATTATAATACTCCTCCCAAGTATTGACTTTAGGTAGTGTTATTGCATGGATTTTAGGTTGGCAAAAGACCGACCCAATCTACAAAGGTGGGACAACTATGGGAATACCTACCCACTGTCACCTTAGATAGGTAATGATCCCCTTGCTTTAGTGAAGGATAAATCCTACACAAGGGGGGAATCCCAGTGACCCTAGGGGGATTGAAACAGAGGGTGGAGAGATAATGAGAGGATCCCCTTAGGTCAATGATGGAAGAAGGATGGGATATTGGAAATGATTCTTGTGGATGTAAAATGGTTTCCAAAGACTTGATTACCTACACCAAAGTGTCAAACTTACCCGAGACAATACAAATGACCAAGATACAACCTTAATAATCAAGTGGACAAGCAAGAGAAGCTTGATGTCCAATATTGCAGAAGTAAACAAGAATATATATCAACAAAAATAAGAGCTTTTTACTACTAAATTAACTATAAAAATTATCAAATACTTATTGGACAATGAAGCACTAAACAAGTAGATAATGTTCCAATACTTTAGCACAAATTTTGATGGTAAAAGTGGGTTGTTAGATAGTGTTTTCAGAGAATTGTAGTAACAACCCAAGTGGCTGTAGAAAAAAATTTCTACAACAGAAAATTTCAACCATAAAAAATAGCAAGTAAACCATCAAAAAGTTAGCTAATAGGCAGTAGAACGATAATAATGGTTTCCAAGAAAATTTCCATAGTTTGAAAAGCAAGTTAAAGAGAGAGTTTGAATGTGTTTTGTTGCAGCCCTAATGGCTGTATATTTTATTTGATTATAAATAGAGAACTACTAGGCCAATCAAGACACCTTAATGTCTTGAGAAAGCTTAAGACGCCAAGAAAAGATTCCAACTTATACAAATTTGATAGCTCTCAAAATCATGTGTACCAATGCAAGCAATTTATTTTTCCAATGCAAAATTAAATTAATGCCTTGACAAATGGGTTATGGAATCTTCTTGTATTAGGTTAGGTCTACCACTTCTCTAGGGATGTAATCATTTTTACTCCCTAGATCAAGTATCCCTAACAAGGTAAATCTAGGAGGGTGTAAGCCCTTTTACGCCTCCTAGCAACCTTCACAATGGATTATTCAATAAAAAAATAATGATAAAATTGGTGGAGGGTGTATGCCCTTATACTCCTCCAAGGATATAGCCAAGAACAACCTTGAAACAAGCAAGAAGAATTAACAAAATGCGGATTTTTCTTACCAATTCCAAGAGAAATGCAATATAAACCCTTATTCACCAAGAAATTTCATCACCATAGAAAAAGAATAGCCTCAAAGAAATAGTGCACCACTTAGCTCCACAAGACAAGTATAAACCATAGCATAATAGAGATAAAGATGAATTTTTCCCAAGAGGGAAGAAAATTTCAGCCAAGTAGCTCTTCTCACATAAGAGAGTTATGTTGAAATGAAATGGTTTTGGTCTTTATTTATACAAGACCTCAATTATAAAGTTTGTCCACAAAATATTAGGGTAAAACACAAAATAGGGAGGCCGACCTCCCTTATTTTCCCCCTTTACAAAATTAATTTAATTTTTACACAAAAAGAAACCCTAAAGGTGATGTCAAGCCCTTTGAGGGTGACATCTAGGCATAGTTGGCAAGTTGTTGAGCATGCAAATCCATTTCCTTCATCCACTAGGGTATTCTCCATGGTGCAAGGGATCCTCCTCATCACAAGGTTCCAAGTGTCCATCAAATCATCATCATCGCCATCAAACCCTAGCCCTAGTCAAGACCTTAAACCCCAAAAGTGTGGTGTAAGGCCTCCAAAGGCAAGTCATTGGGATAGATATGGCTAGGTGTTAGCTCCAAGGTCTCATCTCTTGCCTCCAAATGCAACATCCAACCTATGTCTTGCACCAAATTTTGGGTCATGGAATCCAACTTGTGGGCTTCCTTCCCCAAGAAGGCCCAAGTTGGGTTTGTTCCTCCAAAATGTCCATCAAACAAGGTCTTGCAAAGAAATATGAGTGCACCCTCCAAGGGTCTCAAGTCAAATGTATCATGGAAAGTAAAATAGAATTTAATAGAAGAGCCACCTAAACATGTGCATCAAAACTACCTTATCAAATTAAACAAGTGCTCAAAGACCCTATGCAGTTCGCCAAGTTTAGGTATGGGAGGGTTGTCAAGGTGACCTATTGGGTGAGTCATTCCTCAGATTAGGGGGTGTTTCCTAAGTGGACCCTCTCTAAGCCATGTAAGGAAGATGGAGTGGATGGGGATATGAATTTTGGGCATGGGGTTCATGACATATAAGGGTTTGTATTGTCTCATTTATGGGTGCCTTTGTAGAGGGTGTGTCACACCTTCATTTTCAATGCATCCTTTTTCCAAGCCCATTTATTTTCCATTAATTTATTTAAGTCCAGAAAAATTGGGTACTCCAAATGGATAACATAAAACTTGGAGGAAATACCATAACGTCACTTGAATTTGGAGGTACAGAGAGTGTCATGTGGGTAAAGAAAATGGTATAACACACTTGTGTAGATCCCTCAACAAGTGGGACATTTATATATATGTGAAATTGTTTCTTGAAGGTCTTTTATTTTTTAGGAGAAATGTTTCATTGTTCTCAATACCTCTTTGGGCGAGCATCTGGAAGGTTATAGTTTTTGATTTTGTCTTTTTCTAGCTACATTCCCTCTAGGCCTTCAACCCCCTCTTCCCATGAAATGAGGTACAATCCCTTCTTTGTCCAGTGCACCCAAAAATCCAAAAAGATAAGGAGGTGAAAAGGATGAAGTGTGAAAAATGATAAGTATGATCAAGAATGGCATGATGACTCATCAAGGGTGTGAAAAATGATAAGTATGATCAAGAATGGCATGATGACTCATCAAGGGTACCTCCCAGTAGCAAACCCATCCCCAAGGGTGACCACTTACTAAGGCACAATCTCAACCACCAAGGTGGAACATGGTAAAGAGCATAATTTCCAAGTAGACGTTCTATAATCAAAAGCAACTTTAAATGCAACATACTCAAATTCCTCAAGTATTAAAGTGACGCTTACCACAATACCTGACTTTTACCTCCTGGAGCAAGACCCATTGTCTTCTGGAAGCAAGATAATGTGATGAATGCCATCATAATGAACCAAGGGTGCATGGTGGTGAAGTGGGTCTTTGTATGTGCATGTGGATGTTGTCAGTCATCTATCTCTCGGTACTCCATCTCTGCAGCCTGAGGGCATCTAGACATCATCTCCTTATTTATCCCTATAAATTTGGGATAACATGTAGCACACAAGCTAATAAATCTTCAAGGGCCACTATATATCATCCCAGACTTGTTACAAATACTAGGTGTGATTCACATTTTCATATGGTCATTATTTTTATTAAACAAAAAAAATGAACTTTACAATGTTTATGCATCACCAATTGGTATACGATTATGCTATAGAACTATCAACAACATCCTTTGGACCAAACTCCTCTTTGTTGCATCTAGAGCATCATTATGTCATCCCTATTGCAATCTCATCCTTCCACCTCATAATAAACTCTTCCATTGACACTTGTCTTCTCCAATGATAAAAAAGTAATTTCACTGCATGTTTAATTGCCACAATAACCAACCAATGGTCATTCACCCAACAAAATTGATTCCATATCTCAACCAAGGGGGCCATACTCCTCCATTAACATTCACCTTGAGGATGGTCATTTGGAACAACATCCTAGCTAGAAACCAATCGTACCTTTGAGTTGAACACTAGTACCACACAGATTGATGGGGAACCAATTGTACTTCAGGGCTTAATATCAATTTGGTTGTAATTACTAAGAAATTGACCATCCTATTGACATGTTTCCATCTACTGAGACACCTAGGTACCAAACCATGGTTCTTGCGGGTCATTTCAAGTGGAGTGATTTTCTTTGAACGATGATGATGAGTTAGTTCACATTCATGGATGACAACCAGTGATGACTATTCTCACTGCTAGTTGAAAACTGAGTTATGATTAGTTTTGCCACCTTCTGATGAGAAAAAAAAAAAAAAAAAAAAAAAAAGTAGAGAGAGAAGTAATTTTTCATTAAAATTGTAGTGTGGTATAAACATCTTATTTGTTAATATTGAAAGCAATTATGGAAATAGAGAGAAGTAATTTTTCATTAAAATTTTAGTGTGGTATAAACATCTTATTTGTTAATATTGAAAGCAATTATGGACATTATTTTTTTAATCTATTAATAAAAATGATCATATTGTTGAGAATAAGGTTATCTTAATTTACAATGATTTCATTACAATTTTAGCATGCAATCCTCCTTCTATCATGTTAAAAGGTGCCTTAATTCTTTGGAAAAGTGATGAGAAAATTTAGCTACAAACTTAGAGACTAGTGTTTTAATGAAAAATGGGGCTAGCATAGAATGCTACATTCTTTAAAGTCATTCCTTGGACCAACGGTTATTCCCAACACATTAATTCTCACATGAGTGAGATGATAGAAAATCATACCCCTTGCTTCAATATGGTAGCTCAGAAGATGCATCACAATACTATCAACATGCAAGCAGTTACCCAGGCTACAATAAGCATTTACCTGGTTGATGAAGAATTTAGAATTATAGTGCGTATTAGTGGAGAAATTTGGGGATCTCATCATCAAGTTTAACAGGAAGGGTTGAACTGCAGAAATCAGTGTGTGAGGTTGTTTGTCCCATAGGCTATTGTTAGCCTTGTGAACGTTAAAATCATTTTCTTTCTTTCTTAGTTATGGGATAATGAACAGTGCAAGCGATTGAATGGACAGTGTAAGGTTTCAATGGGGTTGAACTATAGAAATTAGTGTGTGAGGTTGTCTGTCCCATAGGCTATTGCTAGCCTCGTGGACATTAAAATCATTTTCTTTCTTTCTTAGTTGTGGGATGATGAACAATGCAAGTGATTGAATGGACGGTGCAAGGTTTCAACCCGATGGGGATTACATCACTGGTATGTTGTTGGTGTCTAAAGATGTCCTAAAAACAACTTTAGTTTAACATTAATT
>CBVK0100005521.1:0-15399 GCA_900067695.1 Picea abies | reverse complement strand
CTCCTCTCACCAACTTGAAATTGCAGCTTGCCTCATAAGAGAATGAGCAAGTGAAGTGTGTGTTAGAAGTGAGGTGCTAGCCTCTTATTTATATCAATCTGGCACGTGTGAAGAGTCACCATCTGGCAGGGCCGACCTCTCACTCTGGGTGGGTAAATCCACCTTTAATTAATTCTGGCCCTTTCATTATAATTGTTGGGGCCGACTTCTTATTCTGCACTTTGTAATTGTCCGATGACCAATCCGCAAAAGGGGATTTGGTCCTTATACAATTACCGACATGATTAATCCTCAATGGGGATTAATCTAATAACAATAATAATTATAATGACATGATTAATCCACAATGGGGATTTAATCCAATAATAAGAATGCTCTTCGCAGTTACATTATTTCAACAACGCCAACGTAGAAATCTTCCTTAGTTTCCTTTGCCGAAGGTTGATGTTTCTCCCTTCTCCACCTTTACCCACTTTCGGATGCCTAGACACTGTACTTCTAAGCCTTAAGTACAGACTCTGGAACAACATATTGTATGTGGACATGATGGATTTTCTAGTGTGACAGAAATAAATGTGTTGATTATCACCAAGAAATTTGCACAATTTTTTTTATATGGGGTATGCTCTTAGTCTTGGGTGACCAACTTCATCAAGTGAAGAGTGGGTTGTTTGTTGATATTTTCATGATGAGTATAGAACAAGTGGGTTTCCTCCATATCCATTCATATATGGATATGATCAAGTCAAGCAAGCATAGTCTAGGGATTTAAGATACCAAATTGATAATCCTTGCTATGTAATGTCGTAGTTGTTGCAATATAGTTCGACCTCAAAGGAAGCTTGTGCGTGGGGCATGGTACTACTTTATAGTGAAAAAATTATAGCAACAAAAAACTCTTAGGAATGCTTATTTGGAAAAGGCACATGACACACCTTATTTCAAAACAAATAAAAGATATTATCCTGTCTAATATATTTAGATTATTGCTACTCGAGTGTATTAATATGCTTAGAGTGAGTGTAGATATGCTCATGGAATTTGAGAATCGTGCTTGATTTTGTCTAGAGCTTCCTAATATTTATGTGCCAATTGGTGAAATTTTTGCTACATGTGCTCATGGATGGTGTAAATTTGTTGTTCTTGGAAGATAAACTAGCTTACTAGTGTCTACTAGTACTTCAATCCAGTCAAGACTAGCATAATCCTAGCACATAGTGTTAATACATGTCTTCATAAATTATTGTGATAGTGTCTTATGATGCATTGAACTTTCTATTGTCGACCTAATGTGGTTTTGTGCTTGAAATATGGTGAAAAATAAGTAAATAGGAGCAATCTAATCATTGTTAGGGTGTTCAATTTTATGGCTCAAGGCAACTGAAATGTTGATAAATCTAGAAAAAAAAAACCTATAGAGGTTTTATAAATTTACCTTCTGAGTAAGTAGCTTGATGATTTTGGGAAATTCTCTAAAACTTATTGTATAGGGGGTGTATAAATTCTACTAGTTATGGTAGTATTCCTTTCACATAGAAGTCATAAGAGATCGCTTGAAAAAGAATTGGAGCTTCTTGCTAGAAATTTGGCCCTTCCAAATGGGTGGTTATGAAGAGAGAGGAGATTGGTTTAATTTTTTACCCAATGTTTGTTTGGAATGCATAGGGTAAGAAATAAAAGTATATGTTTGTTTTGTTTAATACAACAATTGATTTAGAACCTATCGATAACTATTTATAGTTTTATAGCACCTTTAAGCACTTCCCTGGTTTATTTTTTGTTGAAATATGCCTATGTATCATATGTTATTTATCTGATATGTGATTAATACACATGTAGTTATTTTTTGTAATAGCTATGGTCCCAAATTCATGTAAAATGTATATGACTGTGAAACCTACATATGCATGCTTACCTTTGATTTAGTTGTATCGTATTAGACTAGTGGTATGGATTTTAATGGTATATAGGTGTATAGGAGGTTGAGTGTGTCTATTTATTTTCACTTCTCACCTAAAGGCTACTCAAATTTGTTCAATAATTTTGTGGGATTGGTTACTAGTGTTTTTGGGAGGACTTCAAAGAGTTGAAATGGATCTAATGAGTTTGAGTTAGTAATTCCAATGATGATGCTTATTGTTGAGCTACCTTTATGGGGAAGGTTGTTTTCTTGTAAAGGATTTTTCAACACTTGTTCGTCGAGCAGGCCATTTGTTGGTTTTAGACTCTAGATGATTTTTAGGATTGAAAATATCTATATGACTTGACTTGTATGTTGGAATGATGGGGAAATAATAAATAGAGAGTGGGAACGTAAGTTGCATATGATTCTCTCTTGCAATTGTTAATGGAATTATCAACACATTATATCTAAGTTCAATGTAAGTGAGGGACTTTTTGAAACCATGTAGACAATGATTTCCTATTAGATCAATAGTTGTAACATCCCTAGTTTTTTATCCCCATGAATTGTAATGTAAATTGTAATATAAATTGTACATGTCATTAGGTTGGTGAGCCAATATGTTTTAGGATGAAGAGCATGTAATGATTAATATGGTTGAAGGTCGAGCTATGTATATTATACATTGAAAGTATTAATAAAATAAATTATTGGCTATGATATCAGAGTGACGACAATGTTGGGGGGCTATGATTCCACAAGAGAGGGTTTTAAAGTGAGGTCCAAGGGATTTTTCATTCCTAATAAACCCAAGGCACTTTTATAATTCATTTTTGTTATTAAATATTTACCCCTTTGACTTATTTTAGACCAGTCATTAAATGCATGTAAGAGGTTGGTGGGAAAGTCATCTCACCAAGATATTGAAGTATGGGCTAAGTACACTCATGTAAGAGGTTGGTGGGAAGGTCATCTCACCCATATATGGAAACATGGGTTGGGTACAATATTTTTGGGTAAATGTGTAAGAGTCAAACCATGCATGGAGAAAAGGGAAATTTGAGTAGGAAGAGGGAGAAATTTTACAAGAAATTTGTTGGACAACAAGAGGGAGTTGGGTGTTGGGAAAGAGCACTAGCCATGATGTGTATGAGATATATAGAAATTTCAACACAAATTATGTATTGCCTAGATTCTCCTGATCTAACAATTATATGCCACTGTTAAATATAGAATCACTTCTACAAATATTCTTGAGGAATTTAAAAGACGATCACCAATTTCAATATCAAGAAGAAAGATCAATCGCACATAACATAGATGTTTTACCGGGAAAGCATGAAGCTAAAAACCCCACTATAATATATTATGTATATCATGGATCATGAAACAATGTCATACAAAACTCTAATCCAAGAGCTCTCAGTAAAATACAATCATCTCACACTGTCATACAAAATTCAACAAATACATGTGTCAATTCTTTACCTCCAGACATTCTGCCTCCTCTGTGCAATCCCTACAATGGAAAACCTACAAAAAATTTGAATTCCTCTTTCCTAGGCTACGCATTGCTCATGGGCACATCCACTGTGTGTGTGATTGCATGAGTTCACTTCACTCAAATCACAACCGATAGCCAACTGTCCCTTTCACCTGTTATCTCAACTGGGTCTCCACTGGATCTGACATGCATGTAGTTACTAGTGGTAAATATTCAGTTGCATGTGAGATCATTGAATTTGAATTAATTAATAATTAAATCACTGAACTCTCACTAGTGTAAGTTCAGTTACAACTAGTACAACTGAGCTTAACTCACTTTACTGAGTTAAAATAATTTACAACTCACATAACTACACTTATAACTCTGTTACAACTTCAAGTCACTTAGTTACAACTAGTTTGACTTCCATGTCCCACCAATCAACCTTTGAACTCGAATTTCCTATAGCTAACTGATTTGGCATTTCAGTTAACTATTTTCAAGTAATTATGAGATAATAGAATAATATTTATTGTCCAATTTATTTAAGGGAAAAATAAATTAGACACACATTTCTTGTTGACTTTTCAACACTCCCTCTCAACAAGAAAGGGATTATCCTTCACCCCGATCCTGTCTCTATGGTATTCAAATTTGATCCTGGTGAGTGCCTTCATCAGAATGTCTACACCCTGATCTTCCATAGGAATGTACTGAAGCAACATGATCTTCTGCTGCACATAATCTATGAGATGATGATACCGGATATATATATTCTTAGATCTATCATGAAACATAGGATTAATCAAGAGTTTAATGAAAATCTGATTATCACAATGACTCACTATCAGATCTAAATGATAACCAAACAAACCAACCAATATCTTTCTCATCTAGATAGCATCACATGCATCTTGAATCACTACCATGTATTCTGCTTCCGCTGAACTGAGTGCCAGGGATCTCTGTTTCCTGTTGTACCAAGAAATAGCTATAGATCTGATACTAAAGATCCCCCCTGATGTGCTCTTTATGTCCGTTGGGTTGCCTGCCCAATCTACATCAGTGAAGCCATGCAAATTCACCTCATCCATATATATATACCATAAAACATACTCATATGTTCCCCTCAGGTATCTCAGGACATGCTTACCCACCTTCCAAAAGAGCTTGGTAGGATTAACCATCGCTTGACTTAGTTGGTTAACCGTATAGAAAATGTTCGGTCTCGTGTTCACTGGATACATTAGCGAACCCACTAATTGTCGATAGATAGTAGCATCCACTACCTCTACAGAAGTAGCATCCTCTTTGCTCCAGTTTCCTGGAAGAGGAGTATTCATGGGTTTGCAAACCTCCATGTGAAACTTACCCAGTATCTCCCTTACATACTTTCCTTGAGACACAGAAGGTTCACCATCTCGCTGCCATATTTCCAATCCAAGGAAATAATGAAGAAGGCCCAAATCCTTCATTTCGAACTCCTTTGCAAGGTCCTCCTTGCATGAGTGTATCAACTGCTCATCACTAGTAAATATTAAATTATCAACATAAAGAACAATGATTAAAAGCTTACCCTCCACCACAATTTGGTATAGTTTTTCATCTGCTTCACCTTTGGTGAAGCCCAGTCCGGTGAAATAGTTGTCTATCTGAGTGTACAAAGCATGGGGTGCTTTCTTCAGCCCATACATCGCTCTCTTGATTCTACACACATGCGACTCCCTATAAAAGGCATCAAAACCTTTTGGATGCTCAATGTACACTTATTCCTCAATGATCCCATTGAGAAACATAGTTTTTACATCCATCTGATGAATGTGCCAGTCCATCTGCGCTGAGAGTGAAAAGATGGATCTTATGGAAGAGTACCTTGCGACAGGTGCAAAGGTCTCATCATAATATATCCCCTCGATCTGTGAGAATCCCTGGGACACAAAATTGGCCTTTTATTTCTCCACACTCCCATCAAAAACTTTCTTAACCTTGTAGATCCATCTCGAAACTACCACTGATTTTTCGACCAGTCTTGGGACAATTTCCCATGCACTGTTTTTGACAAAGGAGTCATACTCCTTCACCATTGCATCTACCCATGTGGGATCCTGCACTACTTCCTGAAAGGAAGATGGCTCAGTCACAATACATTTGCTCATGAGAGCCATGTATTCAATAAATCGATCAGGAGACTGTCTTTGTCTGCACTATGAAGTAGGGGATCCTACATTCTATCCAACATCTAGTCTCAATCTATCATCTTCCATGGTGCGTTTTCTTCCATTTTTGATGGATGGATATGAATGAGTGGCTTCCTCCACTCCATGAAACTCCTCATGTGGTTGATCCACATCTTGAGACTCATCTTTGGGAACCAACAGTTTCTCCTCTACATGTAAGTATAGCTCCCTCTCAAGCGACAACCACATGGCTTTCCCCTCATTGAATTTTATATCCCTTCGCATAACAGTCATATTGCTGTTAGGAAAATACACACGATAATTATGGGGTGTTTCTGTGTACCCCACAAATATCCCAACTTCAGCAGTTGGTTCCAGCTTCTTCTTGACATCCTTGGTCACATGCACATAAACAGATCAGCCAAAAATCTTAAAATGTGAAACATCATGTTTCTTACTAGTGAAATCTTCTTCAGGTGTACTCATGCCAAGTACTCTATGAGGACAACAGTTTTGCACATAAACCGCAATATTGCATGCTTCCACCCACAAATGCATTGGTAAGCCCTGATCATGCAACATTGCTTGTGCTGCACCCATGATCATTATGTTCTTCCTCTCTGCGACCTCATTTTGGTGTGGGTTATGAGGCACTATGAGTTCTCTTCGAATTCCTTCTTTGTTGCAGAAGTATTTGAATTCATTAGAGATGTATTCTCCACCATTATCGCTCCTTAGAGCCTTCACTTGCTTCCCCGACTCTTTCTCCACCAATGATTTAAACTCACAGAACTTTGAGAATGTTTGATCCTTCTTTTGCATGAAGAAGATCCAACATTTACGAGAAAAGTCATAAAAAAAAATAACATAATACTTATGTTTTGTTGTTGAAGCAACCGAGAATGGTCCACACACGTATGTGTGAACTCTCTCCAGGATCACCGAATCACGGTTCTCCTTTTCATGAAAGGTGTACTTTACATACTTCCCCATGGTGCAACCATTTCACTGATCTAACTAAGCAACTGTTCCCATTGGAAGTATAGTAGATATTTGTTGCATGATCTTCAAGGATCCATGATGAAGATGGCCCAATCGCCTGTGTCATAATTCGCCCTCATCCCGGCTCACCACTTTTTCTGCCTTGCCCATCATGGAAGCACAACCATATACCTCCATCATGTAGATATTCTTAACTCAAATCCCTATCCTCTTAACTTGACCCATTGTTTTATGTCATAGAAAATATTTTCCACCGCTGAAAACAACGTCATAGCCTCTATCCTCCAACATTGCAACTGAGACTAGGTTTTTCTTCAAACTTGGAACATGCATAACATTTTTCAATTGAAATGGTTTACTTGAATCCCTCTGAAAGGTAATGGTACCAATTCCAGTCGCATTGTATCGTCCATTGTCGCCCATCTCTATATGCATTTTGAGATATTTCTCCTCCCAATCACTAAAAAGCTCCTTATCCCGCGTCATGTGGAAGGAAGCACCACTATCCAAATACCACACTGATCCCAATGCACTTGAAGCCATGCATGCGATCAAAGAGAAGTCAAGTTCAAATTGTGAGGCAAGGGCCTCACCAGCTACAGCTCCAACAACCGTCTTGTTCTTCTTCTTATGTCGACAGTTAGTAGTGATTTTCCCATGTTCGTGACAGTGAAAACACTTCACTTTGGACAAATCCAGCTTCTTTCCTTTAGACTCGGATTTTGAATGGAATTTATTTCCTTTCCCTTTCCTTTCCTTGGCAGCCAAAGAAAAATCCTCTTCATCATCATTCTTTGATGAAGAGCCATCTCTGGTGTTCCGCCTGAACACCTCCTGCACCAAATCCGACCATAGTCGTTCCCAATCTAGAAATTTTTCCCTTCCATTGACAGAGTCTTGATAACTATGCCAACTCTTGGGAAGTCCTATGAAAGCCAAGATCACCAAATCATCATCAACGACTATTATTCCCACACTCCCCAGCTCATCTCGACATTGGACAAACTTCGTGAGATATTTTGGAATGGAGTTGCCCTTCTCCATCTTGATCTTCTTGAGTTTATCTTTGAGCACCAATTTCCTATGGTCACTGCTATTTTGGAATAGATCTATCAAATTCTTCCACATTGTATGTGGTGTGGCTTTCCCATGGAGGCTTGAGACAATGTGGTCTTGTACTCCCTCCAACATAATCCTCCTCGCCTTTTCCACTTTCTTTTTCCATGCATCAAGATTTGCAGCATCTGCAGCATCTGGCTTAGGAACATCTTTGTCAATGAATTCCTTCAAGCCATTGTCTTTGAGTAATGCCTCCATCCTGTCCTTCCAAGAAATGTAGTTCGATCTTCCATCAAGTGCATTCTCCAACATCAAGTCATTGAAATCCATTTTGATCTTGAATCAACTATAGCACCAAGAAAGTCTTTCTGCAAATTCGAATTCTATCCAATCACAAACGCAGCTTCTGCAATCTCCTCTTCTCTGATACCATGTAGAAATTTCAATACAAATTATGTATTTCCTGGATTCTCCTGATCTAACAATTATATGCCACTGTTAAATATAGAATCACTTCTACAAATATTCTTGCGTAATTTAAAACACGATCACCAATTGCAATATCAAGAAGAAAGATCAATCACACATAACACAAATGCTTTACCAGGAAATCATAAAGCTAAAAAACCCACTATCATATATTATGTATACCATGGATCATGAAACATTCTCATACAAAACTCTAATACAAGAGCTCTCAGTACAATACAATCGTCTCACACTATCATACAAAAATCAACAAATACATGTGCCAATTCTCTGACTCCAGACAACCTACCTCCTCTATGCAATCCCTGCAATGGAAAACCTGCAAAAAAATTGAATTCCTCTTGCCTAGGATGCGCATTGCTCATGGGCACATCCACTATGTGTGTGATTTCATGAGTGCACTTCACTCAAATCACAAATGATAGCCAAATTGTCCCTTTCACCTGTTATCTCAACTGGGTCTCCACTAGATCTGACATGCATGTAGTTAATAGTGGTAAATCTTCAGTTGCATGTGAGATCACTGATTATGAATTAATTAATAATTAATTCACTAAACTCTCACTAGTGTAAGTTCAGTTACAACTAGTACAACTGAGCTTAACTCACTTAACTGAGTTAAACTACTTTACAACTCACATAACTACACTTATAACTCTGTTACAACTTCAAGTCATTTAGTTACAACTAATTCGACTTCCATGTCCCACCCGTCAACCTTTGAACTCAAATTTCCTATAGCTAACTGATTTTCCATTTCAGTTAACTATTTTCAAGTAATTATGAGATAATAGATTAATATTTATTGTCCAATTTATTTAAGGGAAAAATAAATTAGACACACATTTCTTATTGACTTTTCAACAATATAAACTATGAGAGGGTTGTTATATGACAAGAATCAAGTTGTGTGCCTGTAATAGATAATTTGGGGAGGAAATCACCCAAGAGCCAATGGATTTTCTACTATGAGCACTCCTGGAATACCTGAGAATTCCTAGAGTCCCCATCTAAGATATTTCCTAGCCGACAATGAACTAGAGCCATAGAGGAAAGTGGGATGGCCCGAGGAACTGTTTTGTAGAGATGGGGATCCCATTCATTTTGTTGTGCATGTTGAGGGGAAAGAGAGCTGGTGGATTGGAATTTTTTGTAGGAATTAGAATTTGGGTTTTGTGCTATGTGAGGATAATGGCCAACTATGAGAGCCATACATCCTTGTGAATTCATAGCCCCAACATGAGAGTGGTTTACTATTGAGAGAAAATTAACAACATAGGATATGGTTGGGAGTGATGATTTTCTCTAATCTTGGCACCTAGGTATATTGCTTAGTAGTGATTCCCTTGTTGTAAATCAAATTAACATCTCACATAAAAAAACACACTCGCTATAATAATCAACTGAATTTAATAGAAGAAGTGATACTAGAAACCAAATCTCATAATCAATACAAAAATATATTCTTCCCTTCAAATCAACTTAGTGTTATAGCATCAATTGTCAGCATTGAAGCATTCATGACTTTGTTGGTCTTGTCCCTATCCTACTTGCAGACACATTTTCCCCATACCTCCTTTGGATCATATAAAAAACACTTTTTTGGAACTTGTACACACCCTAACATCTATGTAGCACGTGTATACATGGGTTTCAAGGAAATTCATGTACATGTCATTAAATGCTAAAAAAAAAATATTTTTGCATAATTGCAAGTTGAGTTATGGGTTTGGTTAGTTATATAACTCCTTTTACCCATACTTAACCATCTCTAACTAACTGGAGATGACTTAAATAGATCATGAGGATAAGGAGAAAGGTAATGCATGAATTCATAAGAAATAAAACTAATGTTGGTTGAACCTCGCCACGTCTATAAGCCCCTAAATCTCCCTTTCTATGTTGGTCCTCAAACCTAGAAACCCTTGTTTCCAATCATCCCTATACACTACCCTATATAACTAATAAACCTTCTTGGGTTCTCTTTGAACCTGTCAGTGTCTCATAGTCAAAGGTCTACCATATTTTCAAAAGCTTGGGTGAAGGGACCTAGGGTCCTTTTGATGGAGCAGTGTTGTGACAGAGCAGGGAACAACTACCTCAGATCGTTGATTTTAATATAAAGATGCTCATTCCTTTGATATATTGTGTTATTGGTATGAAATTCATAGTTGTTGAATACTTATGGTTTAGAACACTAATTGCAGTGAATCTTTTCATATTTGAACCAGTTAATTGGTTAGTTATTAGTATAACTATTTTTTCTTGTAGCCTTATGTGCACAAGTTTTGCAGGTTTCAGAAGAAGCAATCGAGGAGGAATGAAATAACTTCAAGCTTTGGATTACATCGAACATAGGACCTCAAGTAAATTCTTCTTACTTTATTTCTTAAAAGTTAGTTACTTTAATCATATTAGTTTGAATTGTTTGCTATGTTATGTTGTTGGAATTTGTTGAGCTTTACACAGTTATTGATTTGTTTTCGTCTTCTCACAACCATAGGGTATTTTCCCCACAAACAAAACTAGCAACCATACTAGGGATTTTTTCTCCTTTGTGGGTTAGTATACGGTGCTTGCATAACTTTTCTTTGGTTTTCTTGATTCTTGATTTTACTATTGAGTTCAATCTTTTAGAAACCTAGGCCTTTATTTTCAATCCTTGAGTCTAGTATTTTTCTTGCTTTCTATTGAAATTATAGGTAGAGTATTTGTTGTTATTCAATAATATACATGTACATACATGGGTTGTAAGAAAGAATGGTGCATACATATTCTCCTTTCCTTGGTGATGGGTGCGTATATGTCATGTAAAGATGTATTTTTCCTTTTTTCTTGTTCAAGGTCTTGTCTTGGTCTTTAAGGGTCCTCCTAGGATTTCTTGGTTTATTCCTATGTCCTTAGCATTCTTAGAAATTAGTCTTGGTTTATAAAACTAAAATAAAAACAAGGTTATTTTATGCTTCTATCGTTTTGATTCATTATTGGATTTGCTCTTTGTTTTCCATTATTTTTTATCTTTCTTTGATCTCTGCTGTGCATTTTGTGTTTCGGACCTTACACCTAGTTTTTTCCAAGTTTTTGTTGGATTATTATGATGTATATGCTCTTTCCTTTGAAAAAAAAAGTGTGCATACACTTCTTTTATAAAGGTAAAGTGCGTACATACATGCCTTTATAGAGGGAAAAACACGTACAAGTTCCAAAAAAGTGTTTTTTAGGTGATCCAAAGGAGGTATGGGGAAAATAAGTCTATAAGTAGGACAAGGAAAAGGCCAGCAAAGTAATCAATGCTTCAATAGTGGAAATTGATGTTATAAAACTTATCATTAGAATAATAGCAATTATTACAAGGGCTCCCTTACCGGGAAAATGACCCACAGAGAAATACAGAAAATTATAGACAACACTTGAAAACCCTAGAAACTCCTCCTTAGTTCTATGATCCCATACAATCAAGTATCCAAACTTGTATGTGCATATCCTCACTATCACCCATGTACATGCATGATTTTCCTCACTGTATCCCACGTACATACATGTGCATGTCCTCACTACGAACTGTGTACAACTTTCTAACTACTGGTATGGCTCTAATCTGTCGAATATTCTTGTGGTTGTCTTTGTTCTCTCTTCACCCTGGATTGTATTGATCTCTAGATGAAATTCCTTCTCTACCTAACTGAGATCTGCTTCAGAAAAAGTCCTTCTTTTCTCTCACTCTATAATGAAAAGTGTCTCCTCCTTTACCCTATCCTTGCTTTTATAACATCGATTTATGACCTAACCCTAATATCCAAAGTGATTGACAGCTGAGATTAAATATCACCTCACTTGAGATTAATGGATAATATTTAATTCACTGATGCTAATAACTTTATCATTTTAGTAAATAAAACTCACCTAATTAATAAAAGCATTTTTCTTTAATAATTCCTTTAATTAAAGTAAATTACCAGGGTAGAAGTATTCAGATGACTTTCACATGTCTAGACACTTAGACCTATGCAAAAGTACATGTATGATGCTACAAAAATCAACACTCCCTCTTAGAAAGGAAGGTATTCTGCACCAGTCCAAGTTTGGCCCTGGAAAACACAAAATTCTCTTTAACCAAAGGTTTGGTCAGAATGTCTGTGACCTGCTCATCCGTGGAAACATATTGAATATTGATTTCCCCCTTATGGATCTCGTCTTGGATGAAATGAAATTTGATCTCAATATGCTTGGACCTGTCATGGAATAATAAATTCTTAGAGAGTTTGATACAACTCTGATTATCATGGTATATCATTGTGGGATCCAACTCCTAATCAAATAAACTTGTAAGAAATTTGCGAATCCAAATGGATTCACAACTATCCATACTCGGTGCCATATACTCCTCCTCTTCTAAACTGAGTTCTATAGAAGTATGCTTCCCATTGAACCATGTAATCACTGCTGATCCCAAGTTGAAGTAGCACCCTGAGGTGATATTCCTATCTACTGCACTCCTTGCACAATTTGAGTCTAAATATCCTTGCAACCTCACTCCATCACCTCTAAGATACCTCAACCCATACTCCATTGTACCTCTCAAGAACCTAAGAACATGATTCACTACTATCCAATGCACTTGCCTCAACTCCACCATGAACTGACTCAAGATGTTTGGAGAAAAACATATATATGTCTTGGTGTTGACCAAATACATCAAGAACCCTATCAATTTCCTGTATATCCTAGTATCTACCAACTATGAATCCGAAGTGACAACCTTCTTCAGGTTGGTAACTATAGGTGTAGCCATGGGTCTAAATTCATCCATCTTAAATCTCCTCAATATTTCTATTGTGTACTTCCCTTAACCAAGGAATATCTCTCTCGATATATACCATACCTCTAACCCCAAGAAATAATGCATCAAGGAAATATCCTTCATCTTGAACTCTATAGCCAAATTTTCTTTGCAACCTACTATAATCTCCTCTGCACCTATGAGAAACAAATCATCCACATACAACACCAAGATGACTGGATCAGTCCCAACAAGTATAAAGTACGGGTTAGGATATGCCTCACTCTTTGTAAAGCCCATACTCTACAAGTATCCATCAATCCTGGGATACCATGCCCCGGGTGCCTATTTGAGTCCGTACAAGGCTTTCTTAATCTTTCACACATGAGACTCCCTCCCATATACCTTAAATCCTCGAGGTTCCTCTATATATACTTTTTACTCAATGATCGTGTTGAGGAAGATTGTCTTCACGTCCATCAAGTTAATGCTCCACCCCATAACTGAAGCAATAGAAATAACAACTCAAATAGAATCATACCTGATGACTAGAGAAAATTCCTCCTCGTAGCCACTCCCTCTCTATAAGAGAATCCTCTCGCCACAAACCTTGCCTTGAAATTCTCGATGCTTCCATCTGTGACATGCTTGATATTGTAGATACACCTAGAACTCACAACTCACTTTCCCTCTAGTCTTGACACTATGTCCCAAACTTCATTCCTCATGATAGAGGTGTATTCCTCCACCATGGATTCCCACCAAAAAATTTGATATATTGCTTCTTAAAAACTAGAAGGATCTGCATCAATGATGCTACTCATAAGGGACATATAGTTAGGAAACTTCCTTGGAGGCCTTCTCTCTCTGACTTCACTCCTAGGAGCCTCACTTGCATCCTTCAATGTCTATAATAATCACTAGGTATCCTGACATAATTGGAAGGGGATAACTCCTCCTCCCCACCTAAATTATGACTTCTTGAACTGGAAGTTGCTCATCCTTCGAAGCCTCCTTCTCCCTATCCTCTTCCACTACTAGTGTCTCCTGATATTTCCTAGATGCCAAGTTCTCCTCAAACTTAGCATCTCTTCTCATAATTTTCTTCCGTTGTGTTGGTATGAATATCTTGTGATCCTTTGAAGTATTTTTGTACCCTAAAAATATACCCTTCTAACCTAAAGGCTCCAGATTAATCCTATTGTCCATAGCCACAGGGATGTATACTCGAAAACCAAAGATCCTCAAATGTCCTATCTTTGGATTCACTCTTGAGAATGCCTCCTTTGGAGTCTTGTCCCACAATATCCTATGATGACTCTTATTTTGCAAATATATTGTCGTGTTACATGCCTCTTCGCAAAGAAACATAGGCAAATCCTAGTCATGTATCATAGCCCTGGTAGAACGAATAATGGATCGATTATTTCTCTCCACAACCCCATTCTCTTGAGGGTTGCATGAGACTGTCAACTTCCTCTTGATCCTTGCCTCCTTGCATAAATCCTTGAATTCATTGGAGGTGTACTCTCTCACATTATCCAACCTCAAGACCTTGATCTTCTTCCCTGTCTAATTATACAACAAGGCATTGAACTCCTATAATCGAATGAAGACATCATCCTTGTTCTTCATAAAGAATATCCATGTTTTCCTAGAAAAGTCATCAATGAACATCACATAATATGACACTCCCTGCATTGATGCAACTGACATCGAACCACTCACATTTGAGTTAATAAGATCCAAGATCCCCTTAGACCTACTCTCACTTCTTGGAAAAGCAGCCTTGGCATTCTTTCCAAGTGCACACCCTCGACACATGCCCTACTGCTTAACACTGAAATTTGGTAGACCGATGAAAATCTTCCTTAGAATCAACAACACCTTGTAGAGTAGGTGTCCTGACCTCCTATTCCATAGCTTACATAGGTTATCAATTTCATGTACCAAATATTAAACAAGCTTTCATTCCAACCTGTATAAGTTACCCTCTCTAACCCCAGTGACCACTTCTATGTCCGAGCTAGCTCCATCTAAATGCATGAGTACCTTCCCTCTTTGAAATGTATTGAAAAAATCCCAATCCTCCATAACTGATATTAAGAGAATTTTTTTCCTAAATCCTGATACATAAAGTACATCCTGAACATTAAACGAACCACTTGACTCTAGATGGAAAAAGATATTTCCCTCACCCTTCATTGCATACTTGGTATCATCACCAAGCTCCACATGGATCCTTGAGTCCTCCTTTGTCAAACTACTGAATAGCTCCTGTGCTTTTCTCATATGACGAGGTTCACCACTATCCAAGTACCACACACTCCTAGTGGTTGTGATGCATACTATCCATTCTTGTGGCCTACAAAACACTTGATATTAATCAAGTCCTTCTTCTTTCCTGAATATGATGTACCTCCATCATTACCTCCTTGCTTGATAGCTTTATACTCCTCCCAAGTCGTGAGATCGGAAGAGCGTCGTGTAGGGAAAGAGTGTA
>CBVK0100005520.1:0-15400 GCA_900067695.1 Picea abies | reverse complement strand
CCCCCTCTCAGTATCAACAGCGACAACCTCTTGTTCAGTAAATTCCTGGATTACTGTGTCATTGAGCAGTCCGTCCAAGTGTTGTTCTGCAGTGATGACACCCTATTCGAATTCATCTCCCTGGCTTCAAGTTCAGAAAATAGTTGTCATGCCTTATCTTGGAGTGGTTGTAGTCATTGAGAGACGTCCATTACTTTACTTTGCATCATGTGTACTCATTGTTGAGCTATGCATTTCTCTGTGAACCTCTTCATTCTTTCGACTAGGGTCACGGACTTCAGCTGTGCTTGTAGGACATCTGCATGTTTCTTTTCTTCATGGAGTTGTGCCTCTAATGTCTGCAATTTTGGATTCTCTACGAGGTTTTCATAGGTCTGGGCGCTTCTGGTGCTTAGCTGCCTACATTCCAAAGTCAAATTTTTTAATCAGTCGACTGTGCTTCGAGCAATGGCCTCTCTTAGATCTCTTATCTCTTGGGGTGTCTCAGGAACAGTGCAGAGCTCTAGATTTGTGATGTGCTGTTGAAGTTGTTGGATTACTTCTTCCAGTTGGGTCACCTACTGTGGAAGATGATATTCCATATTCGCTTCTATGATCATCACAGAGCACAGTGCCTTGTGAACTCTTTCTTATGTTTCAAGTTTCTCTGCTAGCAACTGGTCCTTGCTCTATTGTAACTAGGATTTTTCCTCCTCCCATTTGTCTTGTAAGTCAAGCTACTCCTGTTCTTCCTTTCTCCATTGTTGTTCATGTGCACTTTGTGCTTGTGCCAAATCCTGGGTGGCTTTCACTATGTCTTCTTGAGCTAGTCGAAGGCAAGCTTCGACTTTCTTGGCAATCTGGCATAACTGTGTGGGCTCATCGCATGTTCCTAATATTTCCATCGTTAACGATGCTGTAGAAACTGCTTGGCTGAACTGAAGTGCCTACTTCACTTCTTTGAATTCACCCGTGATCTAGCGGAATAGTTCCTCCTACTTTGCTTCTTTCTTTTCGGCGAGCTCTAATGAAACATCATTCAGCACGACAATTAAGAACTCAAAATAATCCGGGTTAAGCATAGTCTTAAGCATGGTCCGAGTGGCCTTGGTTTTCTTTCTGGATGAGGGCCTCAGTGGGGTAATCTTCCTTTTCTTGGAGGGATCTACCTCATCCCTAGGCGAGGTAACCTCACATTTGCTCTGTTCAACTTATGTGCCCCCTAGTTCTTCATCATCACCTCCCTTCGCAGGTGAGAGTGAAGCAGTCTTCATGTATGTGTTGTGGATATATTGAAATTCCACCTCCTTCTTAGTCTTGCTCGATCCTGGTGTATCTAGCATAGCTTCAGGGCTATCTACGTCGGACATCTCTATGGGGTTTACTGCAACAAGGAGGTCTGCCAACCATTCCTTGGTAATCTCCTCCAGGTCATCTTCTGTCAGTTTGTAATATGACTGGATTTGTGGTTTTTGCTCGTCTGCGCACGCTGCGATGTAGGTGAAGTGACGATCTATGTTGAATTTCATCAAAGGTCGAAACCTATGAAGAGTGTTGGGTGTAATGCATGGTGTAGACTGAATGGAATTCCTCAACTAAGTGTAGTACGCATCGAAGATGACATTGGACAACCACTATTTGTTCATGTCGTTGGAGTACCACAGCATACAAAACTTCATGGCCAGGGGTTCGAAGGATTCGATCTCCGAAAACATGGTTCCCTTGGGCAGTTCCCACTCGATGAAGGCAATGTGTATGAGAAACCAGCTAAAGTGGAACTCATACCCTTGGTCCTGCACTTGTCTACAGTCAAGCTCTAGCTGATTTATAAGGTATTTCACCCAGTTCATTTGTAGTCCCTCCGCACACTTCCCTGCAAGGTCAACTACAAATTCGGTCACCTGTGTAGGTCTATTTTTTCGGACTAACTTGCCTACAATAAAATGGCAACCAAAGCGTACTTCTTCATTCTCAATGGAGGCTACCTTGTAACCTCATGTGCCTTTATCCAAATCGCCATACGTGTCTTTTATTCATTGAGCGAGAGCATGATCTCCAATCTTTCTAGGGTAAAATTCCTATGGGTCAGGGCCCTGGATGCTTAGCCTAGTGATCTGATTGATCAGAATCAGATCCGCGGTGATGCGCTGGTCCAACCATAGGTATCCTCCATGGTAGAAGGACAACAACATTCGAACATAGGCATTTACTTCCTGATGCCTCCCAAAATGTGGAATCTTCATTATGTTGACGAGGGTTGACTACACAAGGTTATGGGTCCATTGTTGTGGTACAATCTTGGGGTTCTTTCCTTTTGTAATAGTCAAATACTTGTGTGGGGCTAGCATACTATATACCTTGCGATCTCCAAGGTTAAAATCAATGAATTTCAATGTGGTGAGCTTCTCCTGGTCAGCATGAATTGCGCACACCCCTTTCGGGAGGTATGCAGTGACTACACCATAATCGAAGTCTCTGGGTATAGAGTCTCGATTCACTAGTCCCCTTAGTGGTGGGATATATTTAGGCAAGATGCTTGAGATCATCTTCACAGTGGAAAATTCATTTCCTAGCTTAGATCTTCTTTCTGAAGGCAGTTAGGATGGTCCTTCATGAGGAGTGGAGGGGGAAGCTGGAAGTACACCTGAGGATGATGCCTGTACACTTGTAGAAATTTTGCATTCTGACATGACTCTCTCATCCATTAAATCAATTAGAACTTCTTCAACAATTTTCTCAGCAGCGCTGAGCTTGTTCGACATACAAACTTGGGTTAGCTAGCTTAGGTGCAAAAGGAATTTAGAGATGACAATGAATAGTAAGGCGATGATCTCAGGATTTGCGCTCAGATTCTCAGTTAGCAAAAAGTATTCTCGGTGCATTGTGCGACAGGTTAAGTAGGCAATCTCAGCAACGGTCTGCTTGCAATGAACATGGGGATACCATTAACTCTGTTCTATCCGTTCTGGTTCTATCCAACGGTCTAGTGGTAACCCATAAATACTTTTTGATCCGTTCGGAGCGGTGATCGAATAGGTATATCGGTTCCATTGACTATATTTCTTCGTCATGGAAAAGTATTCTATGTTGTTGTTCTGATATCTCGGCAAAGCTCCAATTCTGCAATTCTTCTTGCTGCGAAGTGTCCTCTAGAACCTCTTGTAACCTTACAGTATTATCCCGTTTCTTTCTTAACTTCCTAGCCTTCTTCCCAGTGAGTTTCATCTTAGTAATGCTTTTACCATTCTAATGTTTATCTTCTGTGGTATTAGTTACTTCGTGCTGTGGAAAATCTTTCTTAGGGTTCCTTGATAATACTTCTTCTGTATCAAAAATAGGTAACTCGATATTTTGTGGGTCCTCAAGTGTTCTCTTAGCTTCGACATCGGAGGTACTAATATTAAATATCTGCGATCTACTCTTCTGTTCTTCAATCAAGTCTGTGATCCTTTTGGTCATAATTTTTTTTAACTCTTGCTTCTTTTGTTCCAAAACTTTCTCTTCTTCTCTTTGTCTGACATGTTCTCTATCAATCTAGGGTTTTCCTATGAGCATGGTAAACGGGGTGCTATCTTCAACAAATTTAATGATCTCAAAGTATTCCTTTGTCGAAGTTCCATTGACAGTCATAGGTATCCGGGCGAGCCTTCCACATAGGTTTACTAGCTTTCCTCTAAAGAAACTTGTTCCTCCTAAGGAAGGGATCATGGCAGGATTCCCTATAGATTCCCAAGTTCTTTCTGGCATAATGTTCACTTGTGATTCTTCATCAAGAGTACAGTCAATGTCAAAGTCCCCTACTGTTGCTTCGATTTTCTCCTTTTCTTTGAATATCTCTAATAGCCTAACATGTCAGTGGTCATTCAAGGTATCTTTCATCTGTAGCAGTATATTTTATGATTCTTTCTGGGTTTCTTCTATAATCTTGGTCTCTTGATCTCCCTCAGGGTTTTCTCGTTCCATATTTATCTTCTCAAGCCTAGCAATCATTCTAGGGAAATCCAATACTTCATGGTCCATAGCCTTACAACAGAGAAAACTAGGTCTTCTCCCAAGGCATTCTTTAGCAAGATGTCCTGGTCATTTACACCTATAACAGAGGGTTAATCTTCTCATCTGTTTAGATGTTCCCCAACTCCTTCTGTACTGCACACCAGAATCATGGTGGCTAGCCTGCAAAATTTTTTTTCTCGGATCCTGCATCCACTTGTTAGTCCAGACATTCTTTCGATGCATAGGTATAACATATCTATCACTATATTTATCATATCTATTCATATCAAACTTTCTTTCATCTATTAATGCCCTAGTTTTGAAGTTAGGACATAATCTATCAAACATACCTAGATCCATGCTTTAGAAACAAAAAAAATTTCACTTATCTTACTTCTGCAGAGCACAAAGCTTCCAGATCTAATACTTTTAACTATTCTTACCTTTATCAAGGAATAAATCTTATAGATCTTACCTTTTTCTTCATAGATCTAACTTATTTTCTTCAAATCTAACCTCTTTTCTTGGCACAAAAATTCATAGGTCAAACAGAACACTGCGCACTAGAGCAATAGATCTACACACATATCTTATTTCACAAAAAACTTCTTCTTCTTCAGTTCCCAACAATCATAGTTCCATGTCCCAACAATGGAACCATTTGTTGGCACAGGGGTAGACCCAGGGTTCAACTCTCAAGAGCGCACCAACAAATGTCTAACTACCGTCCCTTTCGGAAACACCTGTGAAGAAGATGAAGTATCACCTGAGGTAGAGGCAGGGGTATTTGCAAGACTCAGGGGTCTGTAACCTTAGCTGGGACACAGATCTGTGATTATCTTTCTTACAGTGCACTTAGCAACTATTATTCCTTAGCATACATTTATTAATATACTTCATAGAAGGCACAGAGAATCATAGTGAATACTTATACTAAGAATGATTCAGTACTTATCCATAGAAATATAGGTTAGATTCAACAGATCAAGCACTAAGCATCTCATATATCAGATCTAATGTTCATTCATTCATCAACAACACAGAGCATAACTAGATCTAC
Source organism: Picea abies (assembly GCA_900067695.1). NCBI lineage: Eukaryota > Viridiplantae > Streptophyta > Pinopsida > Pinales > Pinaceae > Picea > Picea abies. The sequence goes on along the minus strand of CBVK0100005520.1, from coordinate 10,368 downwards.
TTAAACACATCAACCACTTAGCCAAGAAAGAGATAAATACGTAAGAGAGAAGCACAATGCACTATACACACAGTTACCGTGGTTCACCCCCACCCTGGGGCTACGTCCACAAAGTCTTCTTTATATTATCTCGGTCAAGCAGTTACAACACATAGCTCTAATGATCCTTACCTTGCATAGGATAAAAGATCTGAGCAGCTCACTAGATCCTTCTTCCTTTCTCTTCAAACTATAACAACCTGCACTTAGCTCTTCGATCTCATGCATAGAGCACTCTAATATACATCCGATCACACAGATCCAATCACTAGAACTAAGATTTCATTCATACATCACATAGATGTACTAGATTACTATCTCCCCTTATCGTACTATCTACATTGCCTATTTATAGAATAAAAAATGGGCCTAAATGTGGTTAAAACCACGGGCCGACATCCCTTTCCCATTATATCAACCTAAAACCCTAAAATGGACCCCAAAATAGGTCTTGCTTCCTTATTTTCTGCTTCGCATTGTGCTCCTTCCTTGGCAAGCTGTTGCAATCACAAAAGTGGTAAAGTATGACCAAGTACTCTTAAACTTGGTCAAGAGCCAACAAAATGTGTCTCTTCTATGCTTTTCAAACCCTTAGTACATTCAAAATTACAAAATATAAAGGTAAAAACTCTTCCCCAAGACAAGGAGGTCGAGCTCAACCATTGTCCTATAGTTTGGGTTTAGTTACATTGAAAATAAGAACTAACTGCTAAAATATAGAAGTCAACGTATTACATTAAAAGAATCATAACAAATTTGAAAAATAAGACATCTAACTCTCTATATTCATGCCATCGAGCTATGAAGTCTTTATGGGTGATCTAGTACATGTGAATATTCTTTGAGGTCGATTTGGATGATGATTTGGCAACTGTTATGGAAAGATTTTGCTCACCCCATGCAACTTGTGCAGAAGACCTTTTCCATTTCCCTATGCAGACTTGAAGTCCCTTTTTACAATTCCCAGAGATAAAAATCATATTTTTTCCACATATACATAGCCTATCAGTTATCCAACATGCATTTACGCATGTTGCACAATGAAAACTTGTGTGCATAGAGTTTGGTTATAAAAAATAAAAAAAATGGTGTTGAGTTTCCATGTCACGTCACGAGATCCATGATCCTTGACCTTCCATATATGGAAACATTCTAAATAGACCCTTTAGTTCAATTTGAAGGCTATAAATGGGCCATATCCAAGCTATGGAAGAGAAAACAAATTCAACTTTGAGAGAAAAGTTACTCTGGAGAAATTATTCACTTCATATTGAGTCTGCATCCCTTTGTCCTTTTAAGTTTGAACACATTATTCATCCCCCAAGCTCTTCCCTCTTTTGTGGAGAACCTCATTGTCTCTGTTATATGAGCTTGCCTTTGGTGGAGGATTGATGTGGTGGAGGCCCAGTTGAAAGGGACTTAGTTTCTCGGTTCTGAGACGTGTCAACACAGAAGTTTGTCATTCATACACTTCTGTTGTTTATATTTTAATAGAAATACTCTTTTCTTGTCCAATTAATGTCTTGCAAATATTTGAATTTTTATTTCATGGGAATATTTGTTTTGAATATTGATGGATTATTCTATTATATGTGATAACTTTATATATTATCACCATATTATTGCATATATTGGTTGTTGAGGACATGTTGCAGATGTATATCTTTGAGTCAAGTGCCCAATGGTGGTCTTCTTTGAATGTATGGATGAGGTAGGATATTTATCTTGTCTTGTTAGCATCTTTGTTAGGATATTTACTAGGGAATGAATCTTCTTTTTGGGGTTTGGAGTGTTTTTATCCTTTGATTTCTCTCGGTTAGCTTGAGTTTTCTTGTCGTCTGATTACTTGACAACCTATTTTCATTTTGAATCCAAGTTTCCTGGCCTTATCCTTAACTTGATAGTGTTTCAACACATATACGCGTTTTTTCCCTTGACAAACGTGTACATACGCGAGATGTCATTCTATAAGGCACGTACATACGTGGTTATTTCTTAAACAATCGTGTACATCATCCTTTTTTTCTTAATTGTTGAGTTTGGTGTTTGTTGGGTGAGTTTTAATGGTTGCTGAATCTTCTTGGTATCTGTCATAACCGTTAAGTTCTTTTAGAGTGATGGGAAACCTTTCTTTGGTTGAATTTTCGGGTTGTTTTTCTTTCTCATCATCTTTTTCATTTTTTGTCCTTGCATCTTGGATTGAGTGTTTGCTTCTTGATATCTTGCTTGGTTTGTCTCTTTTTTCTTACAGTAGGGTCTATATATCAAGATTTTGTTCAGTCCTTTCATTTTAATTTCTTTATATTGAAAATACAAAAAAAATATACATTTTTCATTTTGACGTTTTCTCTTTTGGGTTGTTTATTATTGATCTTGATACATGTATGGAAAGATTGCATCTTATTTGAAATTGCAGAGTTGAATTGAAAATTACATTTTGAAAAGCTTGTCATTTTTTGAGAATTGAAGTTTAGGAATTAGCTTTATGTTCGTATTCATTTATTTTATATGCTAAGTCATAACATCATTAGTTTCATGACCACATCTTTTGAGTAAAAAAAATCCATTAAAAGTAACATTGATTAATTTAAAATTGATTAGAAATAATTTTATTTTTTAGGGTACACAAACTAGCTTAAGATATAGAGCCTTGGAATAGGATTTTGTGAGTAAACTTATCCAAGGATATTAAACTCAACATATGTGTCTGACTAAGGGAGTGGTGAAATCCATTGTATAATTAGTGACATCAAGATGCTCTGATCACACCAGAGTTAAGAAAGAGGTCACATGAAGTTGGTTACAGAGATATCCCTCGAATACCTTCTTAGTGTCAGAGATATTTTTGGGGATCTATTCATATATGGGGGTCTTGCTAGTACCTTTACCTCTGTGAGAGGTGGTTCTTTAAAATTTTTGGGCTTTGTTACCCTACCCATACTGTGGACTTGAATTATGACTATTTTCCTCTACATTGGTTATATCGTGGTGGCTTTATTTTCTTGAAATAGGTAGCCAGATAGGTTACTTGCAGGGGTTATTCTGCAGGTACCCTGAGTTAGATAAGGGTTAGAGAACACACAACCTTTATGTAGGATTATCTTTTTGGGGTGATCTGACCAACTGCCTTGTTAAGCCCACGAGGGACTTTATAACGGATTCTAATACCTCTGATATTTTGAAGGGAGTCTCAGGCCCCTCTTGGGCAAGGCATACCTACTCTAGTGAGGGAGGTCCCTTTTAGCCACTATATCTTGTTTGTGTGCATATTGGCCTTTTTGTTTTTTTTGGTGTGATTTTTTATTGTTAGTCGATGTTAGTATTTTGTATTGCATCGTGATTCTTCATTGATATGGTTAGTGAAGCCCACGTGACTCCCTTAGTTAGTGCTACCTAACCCATGGTATTTTCTCACTCTATGGGGATGAATCCTTTTGTATTTCCAAGTGGTAAGACGAATCATGATACTCAACCAATACCTTGGGCCTCTAACCATTTTTCTCTTGGTATGCCATACATGTCTTCGCACTTTCCATCCTCTGTCTCATCACCTTATGTGAATCCTAATTTTGGGTCTGGGGCCATGATGCCTCCTTATTCTCCCTTTTTCATTTGGTGGGAGTCATATCCCTTGACCCTCTTATGGTAGGAGGTTGGAATATTCCTTCCTATGGATCTAACCCTAGCTTCACCTTTTCAGGAGAAAATTCTCAAATGGGCAGTCATTCTACTTATTACATCTCGTCCATCTATCCTTCTTCTGCTATGCTGATTCCTACAAATGATTTTCCCATGACAGACCTCCGTCTATCCTCTGGTGTCTCATCCAAGGGGATTCAATTTTATAGTATGTTCATGAAGTTCCTTCGTTTGGAGGAAACACATATCTTCATCTAAGTAACCCTTTTCATGTCACCTTCTATTCACAAGCGACTTCCTCGGTGATGATTCCCTTAAAACCCTTTATGAATCATTTTGGAGGAGGATAATATCCTACTGGAAAGGGCCATGGTGTATACCAGAACCCTTCCTGACCCGCAATTTCTCAAAACCAGTCTTTCACAGAACCTTGGTCTCAAATTACGCAACCATCTACCACTAGTCATGATGGAAACACAAGTCCAGTCACTGCAGGTCATACTGACATTATATCACTAACCTCTGCTATTCATGTTGGAAATAGGTCATCAACCTATGTAAGTCATGTTGAATACATGGAACCAACCACTACAAATCATGATGGGGGCACAACTCTAGTCACTACTAGTCACACTGCACACACATCACCAACCTCTGCTAGTAATGTTGGGGATTCATCACCAACCTATGCTATTCATGTTGGGAATTCATCACCAACCGCTGCAATTCATGTTGGAGATATTCTACTAGCCTCTCCAAGTCATGTTGGGAGCATGTCACCAACCATTGCAATTCATGCTGGGGGAATTCATATGGTTGAGAATTCTAGACATATAAGACATAAGCCCAAGTTCATTTTTAGGATTTACAAAGGAGATCACCTTACTCGTTTATGCCCTGCTACTATTTTTGTACAAGAAGCATGGTCCTTTTCTGGGGGCCCTTCAGGTTCTAAGTCATCTTTGGTTTCCCAACATTCTAATCCTTCCTTGGTTGATACAATGATTGTGTCGATGCAATATTCGGCTGAAACCACTCTTGTTTTTGGGGGTTATGTGTTTCTTGACCATGTTGTCTCGCATCATGTTCAACCAATGGTCGTGTCGATGCAATCTTCGACCGACACCACTCCTATTTTTGGGGGTGATGCATCTCTTGACCTTGTCGTCTCGCATCCTATTCAACCAATCATTGAAGAAATGGTCATGCCAACGCAATCTTTGGGCAATCCCAATATTCTCTTAGAGAGTGACAAGTCTAAGCAACTGACATTATTGATGCAATATTCGTTCAATCCCACTCTTCTTTTAGGGGATGATGCATCTTTCGATCATGTCCTTAGCATCTCTGATTATGTACCTTCTGAACAATAGAGAATTCCAATCCATCCGAGTATGCTCCCTCCAAGCCCTAGGGTGGGTTCCTTCGATTGGAATGATTTGGTAGAGCCTCAACTTCCTTCTTCTACACCCTTCAAGATAAGGGGCATTCTTAGATATATTGTAGATAAGGTAACCTCTACAAGTATTTTATCCTCCTTGACTTGGAAAGATTTGGTTTTTACCAAGATTCTATCAACTGTTTTTGAATTGCTGACTTTCGACAGAAGTCCTGCATGGGATCCCTGACCTCCCCTAGTATATGTTGCCTAGAAAAACATCCTCTGAGTCTTGTTTAAGCTGTTTTCTGACTCTCTCAAAAATAGCAAATCTTGTCCAGTGAACTTATCTCTTTCACACTCGTAAATTGGACTTGAAAGGACATCTATTTGGTGTAATTTTAACCATTTTTCGGACCAAGTAGACTAATTTCAAAAAATGAATACTCTAGTAACTAGTGGCTATAAGACTTCTCCTGGGTATTGTTTTATACTTTTTTTGGGCCTAGGGGACTAAATTTATGAAAAAGGAAATTCTTTGGAGTCAAGTTATAATTTCATCTCATTCTCTTGCTTGTAGAATTGAACCTATTTATGGTTCCCTCTTTCACATTATTAGCCTATTACCTCAACAATTTGCATCATCATCCAAGCAGAGCCTTGTTTATATCCTTTGCATCTTGACACCTTGTACCCTAAGAGGAAACATTTCGCTGAGTGTTAATTCCATATATGCACCTCTTTGCATTGAGCATAGGTATGTTCCATTGTTGGAGATAGTTTCTTACTTGTGACATTTGTTTCCTCCTCTGTATCATAGCATTCATTTGTCTATGAAAAATAAAAAAATATAGGCGAGAAAAAAATATTATCTCATGTTGGCAGCAGTCGTGTCTCCTTTGAACAAAGAACAAAATTTTGAGTCCACTTGTCATCCAAAGTTTGGGTTTAGCATGAATTTAGGAAGTTGATCTCATTACTTAGAGTTTACTTCTCCGACTGGTTACTCTTCTAGTCCCTATGGAGAGTTTTATTGGTACCTCCTGCATCAAAAAGTTTCATCATTGAGTCTATGCTACCAGAGTCCTCCATATGTCTCATGCTATTGTTCAAAGGATGTCTATAAGCCTATCTCAACCATTTCTCAGAACTCTTGACTTTGCATGTCAACCATACCCTTAGTGTGTCTCAGAATTACATGAAGTTGTAGTCCTACTGTGCACCATGGTCCTACTTTCCTTATGGGTTGGTGACCTTGAACCCAATAGTCAAAATCTCCTCATTGGTCATTGACTGGGGGGTTTCCCTTATGTTCGACGATAATAAATCTATTCACACATTGGGATTCATGTAGTTTCTTGGAGGCCATTAACCTTGTTGGTGGTTTCCTCACCTTTTTCGATAGTTTTCCTTATTGGTTGTTATTCATACGGTATTTTTCATGCACTACTTTCATTTGGTGCATGTGAAATATGCACAGGGTCGTTTGTTAGTGAACATGTTCTTCGTCTGAGTTCCTCCAAATCATCAAGATACGGCTTTGTACCTCATGCTGAATGATGAGAGATGCCTTAATTCTCTCCTTTTAGTGGGTCTCCTTCCATCAAATTCATATTATTTATTCTGGAAATAAGGCCTAGAGTTCTATGAGTACCTATAGGCTTGCAGTCATCAGTGGCAGGTTCTCTCACCATCGACAGTTGGGAATACATCAATTTCTCCTGATCGATGGATTCTTGAAGTGTTCAACCTCAACACATTTATTCACACCTGTAATAATGTACTTGGTGCCTTGATACCTACTTTCATTATCAATAGGTTGTCTTTCATTTGTTAGCGGTATACCTTAGTGACCGGTAATCAAACGAAGTCTCATTGTGTTTGACCTCAACTCCTTTATTCACATGATGTAGACTTACACCTTTGTCGGATCGTGTAGAAGACTTGAAGACATCAGTTCATAGTCGCAGCTTTCCTAATTTGTTGCTATCATTCATTGGACCAATACCTATATGAATTCAGTGATCGTGGGAGATCATATTATATTCCATTGTATACATATATCTTCAAATTGATTTTGAGACTGGTTTTCACTAGGCCTTGTTCGTGACTATGAAAACCCATGACATGTATCTACCTTTTTATTTCCTATTCATGGCCATGAAAAATTGTTTGGTATATTTCCACATGGATATGCAATGTAATTCAAATTAGCAGCCATGTGCACAAAGTCATTGTGGATTGCAATATTCTTATGAGAAACTAGTTCATCCAGTTGGGTCTCCAGTACCCCACTCCTGGGAATTATAATGTATTTCGGCCATCGCAGATACTCCTCTAACCTCAAAAATTAGGGGGCATCTGTTATAGAAATATTTTCCTCACCCCATGCAACTTGCTCAGAAGGCCTTTTCCATTTCCCTATGCAGACATGAATTCCCTTTTTACAATTCCCAGAGACAAAAATCATATTTTCCCACATATATGCGCCCTATCAATTATACAACATGTGTATACATAGGTTGCAACACTACAAATCGTGTACATTGAGTTTGGTGATAAAAAAATAAAAAATGGTGTTGGGTTTCCATGTCATGTCATGAGATCCATGATCCTTGACCTTCCATATACTAGAAACATTCTGACTCAGCCCTTCAGTTCCATTTCAAGGCTATAAATGGGTCATATCCAAGTTGTGGAAGAGAAAAAGAATTCAAATTTGAGAGCAAAGTTACTCTGGAGAAATTATTCACTTCATATTGAGTATACATCCCTTTTTCCTTTTAAGTCTGAACACATTGTTCAACCCCCAAGATCTTTCCTCTTTAATGGAGAACCTTATTGTCTTTCTTATATGAGCTTTCCTTTGGTGGAGGATTGAAGTGGTGGAGGCCGAGTTGGAAGGGATTTAGTTTCTCAGTTTTGAGACGTGATGACACAAAAGTTTGTCATTCATACACTTCTGTTGCTTATATTTTAATAGAAATACTCTTTTCTCGTCCAATTAATGTCTTGCAAATATTTGAATTGTTATTCCATGGGAATATTTCTTTTTAATATTGATGTATTATGCTATTGTATGTGCTAACTTTATATATTATCACTATATTCTTGTGTATATTGGTTGTTGAGGACACGTTGTAGGTGTATAGCTTTGAGTCGAGTGCTCAACAGTGGTCTTCTTCGAACGTCCAGACAGGGTAGGCTCTTTATCTTGTCTTGTTAGAATTTTTTATATATAGCATAATTAATATTAGAGTTGATTTCTGTAGTCATTATGTCTGATGTGGTTTACCCCATTCCATAGAGTGATTTTCCTCATGTAACAACTGCCATGTCATAGTTACATAACGTGTGGATGCAGTTTGATGCACAACTGAGTTCTTCAAGACTTGCACATCGTGTTCCACGTTTCCAATTTCTTCAGTTGTTTGACCTAGAGATAAAACCTAATGACAATTCACTGATATATGAACTTAGAGGCATACAATATGGAGCTCTAGAAAAATTCACCATTCTTCAAAACACAGATTTTCCCATAAAAACTCAAAATCTTGGAGATTGTAAGGTTACAAAATGCAATTTAGTTTCATGCTGATATAACTTGTACATATTCCTATGATAAATTAAATTTTATATCACCTTCAAACTTTATTATGCCATCCAATCTATGTCTTCTATGATGAAACCCATTTCTACAAGAAAATGACAGTTATAACACTTGCGCAACATGCCCACGCTGCACAAGTTCTATGTCTTTCTCATATTCAATGCTAACTGTCACAGTATGCACTTTGGGTTTTCCAGGTATGTATATGATGTAACTAATTTCAACACACTATAGATTGCACGTTTTCATAATAGCTTCAAAATTATGGTTTGGGTTTTATCCCCCTGCTTATGATGAAAAAATATAAAAAAGGACAAAACTGAATATTGCCACCTCAATGATCTTATACTTCAGCTACTTCTACAAGTAAGTCTAACTTTCTCTTAGCCTCATGATCAATCTCAATTTTTTGTAGTCTTTTCCCGAGAGCTCTATTTTCTTTCTTTCAAGACAAGTTCTGTCGGTAAATGTGCTTGAGCTACTTGTGTAAAGGCAAAGACATTTTTACCATTCTTTTGTTATTATCAATGACCTCATGAAACTGGTTAATGATTTCAAAGGCATCCTTCATGTGTACTCTTTGTTCCTCCCTCAATTGGATGATAGTATCTTATGCTTCCCTTAACTGCTTTTTTAGCCTTTTAATTGTACTCTCACCTTCTCTAGGTGAGGTATCTATCTTTAAAATTGTTGCAGGATCATGATCTTTTGAGGTCTCTCTTTCATACTTTTTCATTAAATCCAATTTCTTAGCTACATATCTGGTTAGAGGAACACTGGGCTTGGAAACCTCTACTACTTTAGGGATATTTTCAAGTGATTTCTTTTCCTTTTTCCTCTTGGAGTTGTCAGGACTTAATGGTTCTATATTTTTCATTGATAATGTGGTGTCCTTATTTGATTTAAGAGTACTAATAGCCTCTTCAATAATCCTTTTCTTCATTTCTCTATTTTCAAATTATAACTATGTTATAGTATGATTGGATTTCTCAAGTTGATCCTGCAACTCCATGATTTTCTTGTCCTTTTCATATGAGGGTATCTAATCCTTGTTAAATTCTTGAGTTGTATGCTCAATAAGTTGTTTTTCCATGATGGGTAGTCTCTTTGTTGTTGACCTTGTGAGAGGTTTTCTAGGTTTCAATATCTCAACAACTTCAGGGGTGAATTGTAATTTTCTACCCTTATTTTTGGTTTGCTTGCTTACTAGAGGTTCTCTAGTCTCTTTTCCTTTTCCACTATCTTGATATATTGATCTCTTTTCCTTTTCCACTATCTTGATATCTTGATCTCTTTTCCTTCCTTTTACTGGAACTCTCAGAGGATAATATGGTTTTTCTTTTAGCTAATGAGGGAGTACCCTCTTTGTCTTGAGGGTTACCAAAAATATCTGTTGCTATCCTTGCCAAAACTAAGAAAGAATCCCATTCTTTATTCTATTTCCTGAGTTCCTCTAACACTAATATCTTAATCATAGAAAAGTGAAATAAAGTAGGCTCAATACAACATTTTTTTTCTTGCAACCTATCTGACATCTTGCCAAGACTTCTATAGAGATAAACAGGTAAATTTAAGGGATTTTTACCAGTAAAATGCATTAATAACCTAGTGTGATACTGATACACACTATTGAACCTTCCCTTACAAGTAACATATCTCTGAACAACCCTTAATAACTTGCCATAATGCTCCAATATGAACT
>CBVK0100005519.1:0-15402 GCA_900067695.1 Picea abies | reverse complement strand
AATGTAAGGTAATGTAATAACATGTTAGGTTAATGAAAAGTAATATAATGAAATGTAGATGTATGGTAATAATGGTTAAAGTAATGTTAAGATAATATGCAGAATGCTTTATGTTAGTGGTAACATTCATGGTAAGGTAAATGTTAGTGGATTTATCATCATGGTAATGATATCGTTGCTCAATTAGCTATTGTTTTTCTTGCGTATTGGATTTTTATATGTTGCCCTTAATTCTGGCAGGCACCCTTATCTGATGGGTTCTTTCTGCAGGGTGCTTTTATTTGATTGGCTTAGGGTTGGGCTGTTAAATTTAGGGTTATTAAAGTTGTTGTTTTTTTCTATGCTGACGTTTAGGGTCGGGTTAATTTCAGGGTTAGTACTATAATTGGAATTGTCCAAACTCACACTTTTATGATATCAGACTCTTCGATCTAATAAAGCTAGTCGCTCTGTATATAAGTCTGTGTGTGTGATTATTTTTGTGTAAAGAATCCAGTGCCATATCAAGAGTCTTGGGCCCTTTAAAGGCAGGGTTTCCACTCTTGCGACACACTTGACAAAGATTACTAGTTTCTGCCTGAGCAGTTGGCCAGGAGCCTATCTGACATTCTCTCTCTCCGGAGTAGAGAACGAAGATTAAACGCCCTGCTTTCCTGTGCAGAAATAGTAAAATATACTACTATGGATTCTTCCTTCTGTGTTTGTATTGTACATAACCCAGTATGTCATTTAATGCTTGCAGTTACTTGTTGTGCACCTTATGTCTATGGTCGTTTAATGCTTGCAGTTACTTGTTATGCGCCTTATGTCTATGGTCATTTAATGCTTGCAGTTACTTGTTGTGCACCTTAGGTCTTCTTGTTTTGATCATCGTGGTTGTGTCTTCATGCCTCAAACCTTGCACGATGTTTTCCAAAAGGCCCTCATAGAAGAGGAGGATCTTATCAGTGGGGGTGAGACTAGGACTCCAGCGAGACCAGCAGAGCAGGTTTCATCTATTACACCATAGCATCAGACACCAGTGAGACATACGTCGTGATATCATGGTTTCCAAAGAGGATCCACTTTCACTACACCCCGACGATCGCCGCCTCAGTAGCGTGCACCTTATCAGGGACCACGTCATCAACAACAATGTCTCCAGTAGCAGCAGTAGTTTAGGCTTGTTCAGCAAAACAGACCTGGGATCTGGGCCGATGGGCTGTCATCTTCCACTTCGGGTAGCAGGACTACTAGGCCGAAGAAGGGGTGTTGGACGTGTGGGGAGACACACTACTAGTGTGACTGTCCTGTGGAGAGGACCAGAGTGTCCGGATCAGACGGACCCACTACTGTGGGAGATATGGGCAAGGCCCATCAGATTCATGTGGTGGTGAATAACCACCAGGCATAGCACCAGTCGACTGTGCTCGAGATGACAGGTACTGTCGCTAACCAGACCCTTAGTATTTTGATAGGCCCAGGTGCTACTGAGAGTTTCATTTCTGGGGCAGTGCTAAAAAGGATTAAGGTAAGGGCAGTCGAATAGGATGAGTTTAGCTTCATAGAGAATTCTTCTGGAGCCAAACAAAAGGTTGGAGGAAAGGTTACGGGTTGTGCCCTTAACCTGGGAGAGTTTGTCACGAGAGTCAACTTGTACGTCACGATCTTAGGATCTTATGACGTCGTGATTGGTATGGATTGGTTGGAATCACATGAGGCAATACTCAACTATAAGATGAAATGGTTGAGCTTGGTTAATGATGAAGGACAGAGACGTGTGATTGTAAGATGGAACCAGGGAGTATCCCTGAGGTTCGTCTCTTCCTTACAATTAAGGAAGAGTATGCGCAAGGGGTGCAATATTTATGCGATCCTCGCGCTAAACGAAAAGGGAGTAGAAGAAGGTATAGAACACCTTCCGGTGGTGAAGGAATTTGCAGACATGTTTCCAGTGGAGTTACCTGGGATGCCACCGGAAAGGGAACTGGAGTTTACCATAGACTTGAAGTCGGGGACCGAACCGATAGCAAGGACGCCTTATCGGATGTCGACCCCAGAGTTGCAAGAGATGAAAATGCAACTGAAGGAGTTGTTGGAACTAGGACTGATACGCCCTAGTGTGTAACTGTGGGGTGCACCAATTATTTTCATACGAAAGGACGAATCATGGAGGCTTTGCATTGACTTCCATCAACTGAACAAGACTACGATCAAGAATCAGTATCCCTTACCAAGAATTGATGATTTGTTCGATCAAATGAAGGGTGTGACAGTGTTCTCCAAGATTGATTTGTGATCAGGGTATCACCAGTTGTAGATCAAGGAGGATGATGTCTCTAAGACCGCCTTTAAGACGAGATTTAGACATTACGAGTTTACTATTTTACCGTTTGGACTGACAAATTCCCCAGGGGTATTCATGAGTTTGATGAACAGGGTGTTCCGTGAGTACTTGGACAAGTTCATCCAAGTATTCATTGACAATATCTTGATCTACTCTCGGACGACGGAGGAGCATGACAAGCACTTGAGCTTGGCACTACAGTGTCTACGAAAGCACAATTTGTATGGGAAGTTATCCAAATGCTCCTTTTATCAATCAAGGATTCACTACTTAGGGTATGTCATCTTTGGAAAATGTATCACCGTGGATCCAACCAAGGTTGAGGCGATTATGGAATGCCCTACGCTGACGAATGTCACAGAAGTTCATAGTTTTATGGGTTTAGCAGGATACTATTGATAGTTTGTCGAGGGATTTTCGAAGATAGCAAATCCGATCAAGGAATTGCAGAAGAAAAACAAGAAGTTTGTTTGGACCGAGAAATGCACGGAAGCATTTCGAAGGCTTGAAGAGTTGTTGACCACAACTTCGATACTAAAAGTCCCTGACATGGACACAAACTTCTTGGTATGCACTGACACATCCAAGGAAGGTTTAGGTGGAGTCTTGATGCAAGACAGATGAGTGATTGCTTACATTTTGAGGAAACTAAGAAGGCATGAGGAAAACTATGTGATGCATGATTTGGAGTTATTAGCGATCGTATATGCCTTGAAGGTTTGGAGACACTACCTTGTTGGACAAACAATTGAATTAAAGACTGATCACTGTGGACTACAACACATTTTTTATGAAAAGTGACTTGAACGTGTGACAACAACGTTGGTCGGAATTACTTAGTGAATACGAATTTGAGATTACTTACATAAAAGGTACGGTGAACCGAGTGGCAGATGCTTTGAGTCGGAGGCCGCACATCTTTTCAGTGTTGCCACTTCAGATGGATCTACATGAGAAGATTCTCACTTTACAACGTGATGATGATTGGTACAAAGAGGTCGAGGGTTTTATCGGACAAAACACCATGATGGCACCACGATACGAGGGATTTTATTTTGATAGCGATGGGTTATTGAGGTTTAGAAGTCATATTTACGCACTGCCAAACGATGAGTTGAGGATGTTGATCCTGAGTGAGGCTCATAGAGCAGTTTACATGGCTCACCCGAGAGTTACGAAGATGAGGGTAGACCTTAAGCCCTTATTCTTTTGGAAGGGAATGAAGGCCGACATAGTCAACTTTGTGGCTAGATGTCTAGAGTGTCAGCAGGTAAAGGCTGAACATAGACACCCAGTAGAATTACCTCAACCACATGCAATTATGGAATCAAAATGGGAAGTTATTTCGATGGATTTTATTGTTGGATTGCCACTGAAGGCAATGAGGCATGACTAAATTTTTGTAGTAGTAGACACTCTAATGAAGAGTGATCACTTTATTCCTGTGCGTACGACGTATCAGGCACCTAACATAGCGAGAGTTTTCATTAGTGAGATTGTGAGGCTACATGGTGTGCCTAAGAGGATTATATCCGATCGAGGATTGGTGTTTATTGGATGATTTTGGACGAGTTTCCAAGAGGCCTTGGGAACCCAGCTTAATTTTAGTACTACGTATCACCCAAAGACTAACAGACAGACCGAACGAATGAACCAAACCTTGGAAGACATGTTGCGCATGTACGTAATGGACCAACAAAAGCATTGGGAGGAATTCTTGCCTCTAGTAGAGTTCACTTACAACAAGAGTTACCATAGCACCATTAAGATGGTGCCTTTTGAGTTTCTTTATGGGTGATCGTGTCGGACGTGATTGAGTTGGGATCGTCTTGAGGATAGGTTCCTGGTGGGACCAAAAATGATCCAAGAAATGGAAGAGAAAATGCAAACCATAAGACAGAGGATTAAAGAAGCATAGGATCGACAGAAGAGTTATGTCGATGTGCACTGAGTCGACCGTAGTTATGAGGTCAGAGATCGAGTCTTCTTGTAGGTTAAACTGCATAAGAGTTTGATCAATTTTGGAAAGGGAGTTAAACTCTCTCCTAGGTTCATGGGACCTTTCGAGATTGTGGAGAGAAAAGGGTCCATGGCCTATCGACTAGTCTTTCCTGATTCTTTGAGGCATATGCACGATGTTTTTCATGTATCTGTTTTGAGACATTATATTAGTGATCCTACACACGTGATTGCCATGAGTTCCATGCAGGTATTGAATGAGGGGGTGCTCATGGCTGAGCCAGTCCACATCTTAGATCATCATGTTCGATAGTTACAAGGTCGAACGGTAGATCAGGTCAAGGTCTAGTAGAACAGTTATAGTCTGCACTTGGTGAACTCGGAGGACGCATATGATATACGCCAGCAGTTCCCATTTTTGTTTGATAGATAGACTTATGATACAATGGTACTTTTATTTCGTCATTTATACTGAGAAACTTCGGGATGAATTTTAGACCAAGAGGGGGTGTATATAACATCCTGCTCTGGCGCACTGAGAAAACTTATTCTTTAAGGACACTTGCTTGCAAGTGATCTGGAATTTTATGATATTAAAACATTTATCCTTGATTTTTGTTGCGTTATGATAGATGACCTGATGTTTTACTGCTTCGACATAGAAAGGTGCTATTGACTCATTTTTATTGAGTGTGCGGGGTTTTAGACCCTGAGGATACAGAAGCATCGATGGAACCCCTTGGACTCCGGATTGAGTCAGGGAGTATGTTATTTGGGTTGATTTATTTACTATGATATTTCATTGATTTGATGATATGATGTTGACAGGTTCTGACACAATTGTTGATGATGCAGGCTGACGAAAGATGGATGACCAAACTCACATATGGAGTAAAGGGGACACACATGATTTCTAGAGAGGTTGAGGGAGAAGTGTGGACAACAACCCTTCCACAGCCTATTAGCACTCCCGCTGTGTCTCGAACTGTAGGTTAATGATTACCTAGTTCGAGAGGATCCATGATGTCGTGAGGGAAGACTGCGATAGTCGTTCATGATGATTCTAAGGGGCAGGCAATAAGGTGGGGGCCTTATTCCTTAGATCCCTTAGTCTCCCATAAGTTCACCTGGCGGAGTGTTGACTCCAGGAGTTATAGATGTCTACCAATCAGTCAAGTTGGCGAGTAGCACCCTTGGAGCACGTGATGCATCATGAAGGGCATGTCATGTGAAAGAAACACAAGTTGGCGAGTGGCACCCTTGAAGCACATGGTGCATCCTGAAGGGCACGTCGCGCAAAAGAAATGAACGAGGCGAGTGGTACCCTTGGAACACGTGGTGTGTCCTAAAGGGAAAGTCGCATTGATGATGATGAAGAAACAAACCTAGATGGCCCTAAAACATTAACACCTTAAGAAATCCTTAAACAGCTTCCCTAACCAAGTGTCGCCCAGTTCAGAATCTAAGTCCTAAGTCTAAAAATTTTCTAGGGTAAAAATTTAGTCTAACCTTAAGAAAAAGACCTAGAATAAAAATAAAAATTTAAACAAAAACCCACTTAAGTAATAGTTTGGTCTTCATAAAATTCTTGGGGTAGTTGAAGAGAGTAAGAATTTAATTAAAACTAATGGTTTTAAAAATTTGCAAAGAAGAAATTATTTCCTAACTTGTGAAAGTACAAAAGATATTAAATAAATAATAAATTGGAAAGATTTAATAGCGCAACTGCCATTTTGGGTCTAATAAAAAGGCGAAAGAAGGGAATAATAAGAATTGGTAAACTAAGTAAATGGAGGAAACATAATAAAGGAAAGATGGGAACTTATGGTAAAAAGCGAGGTCAACATGGTAAGGAATCTGCAATTAAGAACCTTCTAAAATGAACTAAAATTAGCAACTACATTTTTAGGGAAAGTAATTAAACATGTAAGGGAATCTAAGAACGCCTAGGAGTGAATTTAGGGGCAACTCTAGGTGGGTGAGGTAAATGAGACAATTAATAAATTTTTAAAAATAATTATTGGAGGAAAGAGGGGGATGGACGACACTTGTGCAAAGGAGAAAATTTGGAATAATTTTATTAAAACTTAACTTAAAAGTGATTTAGGGAAAGTGTGAGGATTGGAAAAATCTATAAAAGAAAGGGAAGATGAGGAAGAAAGGGATCGGCTATTAGCATAACGTTACGCTACCGGAATTGTGACTTGACTGATTACTTGTGGAGAGTTGGGATTTTCCAGCTTGGATAGGAGTGGTAGCTCGGCCTTGCGAGGTGAGCTAGGAAGCTAGACAGACCATCTGGATTGTGTGTGGCCCGTTTGCGGCTCAGGGGGGCTAAGGGGGAAGCAGAGTACCCCTAGCGATTGGCTGGGAGGTACCGGTGTAGTCTCGACGGTCGATAAGGGGAGCGGCACGGAGAAGGAGCGGTACAGAGTGCGTGGTCATCATTCGAGGCGTGAGTTAAGGCAATGGTATGTTTTTCACTTTGCATGATAGAAGGTATTAGGACCTTGGCCCTCTCTTATTGTTATCAACATTTTGTATTGGCATTGTGAGATGAAAAATACTTAACTCAATATGCTTAGATACTCGTTGGATCGATTGGTTTTCTTGCCTTATTCTTCGGCGACTAAATTTGTGTTACAGTTATAAAATATTTCTTCTTACTCTATTGTTGCATGTCAGATGGGACAAAAGATATTTTATGGTTGTGTGTATATATGATTGGGGACGTTTTATATGATCGTGGGCATATTACACATTACAGGGGGCATTTTTTTGTTAATGGGGGCGTTTTATGCCACTGTGGGCATTTATAAATTTATTTGGGTGTTTTTATATAGATGTATGGGCATTTCGTTATTGTAAATTTGTTCTGAGATTCGTTCTGGAAACTGATAAGTTTAACCTTGATTCCCTATGTCTAAATTTTCTAATTTGTTATTTTGAAACAAATACTCGAATCCCTGCATTTTCATTTTTGATTTTTATTTCAAAACGAATATTAGAATCCTTGCAGGTTCAACCCTTAAATTTTTAATTGAATAACTATTAGAATCCATGCACATCCAGTGTTAAATTTTTATTTGAAAAATGAATAATAAAATCCCTGCACTTTCAGTTTGAATTTGTTACTTGAAACAGACATTCGAATCCCTACATTTTCAGTTTTGATTTTTATTTCAAAACGAATATTAGAACCCTTACGGTTTCAATATTTAAATTTATATTTGAATAACTATTAGAATCCTTGCACTTCCAATGTTAAATTTTTATAAAAAAAAAAGAACTATTAAAATCCCTGCACTTTCAGTGTTAAATTGATTTTTGAAATGAATATCAGAACCCCTGCGCCTTACCCTCTGAACTCTGTGTTTGTTTTTGTGATAATCCTCTACATTTCGAGTGTATTTCACGATGAATGTGAGCTGGGAAAACTCGCCTGAATTGTACAGACTCGTGCCTGGGTATGGGCGGCTTAATTGAACCTCGACGAGTTTTCTAATGATTGGGTGACAGGCTTGCGCCCCCAATCAATACAACAATGGAATTGACTTGCGCAGGGAGTGTGGTCACGTATGTCTGCACATTTTTTTATCATTTAGTGTTCGACAGTAACCTTTAATTTTGGCCCCTAGCACTGTAAATGAAAACTCAATTTCCGCCCTTGCCAACTGTGTAATTCCTAAAAAATTTACTACCCTGCAGCTGCTTTAAATCGCCCCTGCAAGACTGCCTTTGGTTCATGATGCCTGGCATGCATGCAACAGTTGTTGATTCGACCTTCGGCGTGCATGTATCTTGCTTATCCTTGTTTATCGTTGATAATTTTAGAATGTATCCTTGTTCATCTATTGCATTCAGTATTGTTATGTCAAGGTAATGAATAAGGCGAATTTGACTCTTATGGAAACATAATTGGGGTGGTGATCTATAAAGGTAAAGTTAATATAATATAATATTACGAAAATACTTAAATATAAGACCTTGTAATAGATTGCTTTTACAAAAATATATATAAAATAGAATGCAAGGTTAGCGTATATAAAGGTACTGTCATGGTCATTATAATGCAGGGTGGTAGAACAAGGGTAATGATATTGATTTTAGTAGGGTTGTTTCTGAAATTTTGTTATTAGGGATATCATAAATTGACATAGTAATGCGTAATTGATGAGTGATAGTAAAATTATTTTGTTAATACAATAGGTGTAGGTAACGTCATGGTAATATGTTGTTCCGAATTATGTAAGAGTAATGTTTGCAAATGTTAGTGTTAGATAGCTCTTAGAAAGAAATGTCATTGTTATTTTATCGCAATTATTATTGTAAATTTTATGGTCATTAGTGATATTATGGTGTACTTAACAATTATGTAATGAATGTGGTATTGATACCAATATTTAGGGTAAGGCTAGTTTTCAATTACTATTGTTGATCATGGTAAAATTTAATGTAATGTATTGATTTAAGTTAATGCTAATGTATGGTAATGATTGTTAAAGTAATGTTATGACAAGAAGGTGAATTAAATTAGCTTAGATACAACTGCTTTTGTTTTATATTGTTTTAATGGGATAGTTATGGTTATATTCCCATAGATCTAGATATTTATATAATCGATTGAATGTAAGGTAATGTAATAACATGTTAGGTTAATGAAAAGGAATATAATGAAATGTAGATGTATGGTAATAATGGTTAAAGTAATGTTAAGATAATATGGAGAATGCTTTATGTTAGTGCTCACATTCATGGTAGGGTAAATGTTAGTGGGTTTATCATCATGGTAATGATATCGTTTCTCAATTGGCTTTTGTTTTTATTGCGTATTGGTTTTTTCCATGTTTCACTTAATTCTGGCAGACACCCTTATCCGATGGGTTCTTTCTGCAGGGTGCTTTTATTTGATTGGCTTAGGGTTGGGCTATTAAATTTAGGGTTATTAAAGTTGTTGTTTATTTCTATGCTGATGTTTAGGGTCAGGTTAATTTTAGGGTTAGTACTATAATTGGAATTGTCCAAACTCACAGTTGTATGATATCAGACTCTTCGATCTAATAAATCTAGTCGCTCTGTATATAAGTCTGTGTGTGTGATTATTTTTGTGTAAAGAATCCAGTGCTGTATCAAGAGTCTTTGGCCCTTTAAAGGCAAGGTTTCCACTCTTACGACACACCTGACAGAGATTACTAGTTTCTGCCTGAGCAGTCAGCCAGGAGCCTATATGACATTCTCTCACTCCGGAGCAGAGAACGAAGATTAAACGCCCTACTTTCCTGTGCAGAAATAGTAAAATATACTACTATGGATTCTTCCTTCTGTGTTCATATTGTACATAACCCAGTATGCCATTTAATTCTTCCAGTTACTTGTTGTGTGCCCTATGTCTATGGTTGTTTAATGCTTGCAGTTACTTATTGTGCGCCTTATATATATGGTCGTTTAATGCTTGCAGTTACTTGTTGTGCACCTTAGGTCTTCTTGTTGTGATCATCGTGGTTGCATCTTTTTAGTCATCAAGTGGCAACGTAGATTCAAGTGTGTCTGTTTCCTTTTTACATGCGCGCACACACCTTAAAAAAGAAAGAAAAAAAAAATTGCACCTGTTATCATATTTATTGTCGTAACGAGGAGGTTCGTTACATGAGGCAGAGTATGTTTCTACTACAGAGGCTAATAAAGAGATGATTTAGTTACAGAGGTTTATGGAGGAATTGGGAAAGAAGAAAGAGAATAGCAGGTTGTAATGTGACAATGAGAGTGTCATTCATATTGCAAAGAACTCATCCTTTCATTTGAAAACTAAGCATATACAATTGAGGTACCATTTCATACGATCTGCCTTGGAAGATGGACATTTGAAGTTGGAAAAGATACACACTAGCCAGAATCCTACAGACATATTAACAAACGGAGTAACCAGGGAGAAACTGAGTTCCATCTCAGTTTTAGTTGGTCTTCAAGAATGAAGATGAATATGAGAAATTTGATAGGTCCAAGAAGGTTTAGAGTCCAGCATATATTGCAGTGGTGGAGTTGTTGAGATCAGTCTCCAAGTGGGAGATTGTTGGTTGTGGAGCCTGATTATCTTCCTGATTCAGAGGTCTTTTACTTTCAACCATGTTTATACCCTATGAAGTATTTACAACCTAGAAGTATGTACACTCTTCCACGTAGGGGAGTGCAGAGGGGGGGTACCTCCTCTATGGGGTTTGGGGGGGCTATCCTCCCGGCTGGGGGGTCTCGTGGCCAGCGGGCCCCCAAAGGAAAAATTTCCTTATAACTGTATATTGTAATTTCATTGTAATTTTGGACCATTCATTATAAGGTCACAAATTTAACGATAGAGATTATGTTAGGGATTTTTTCCCTAGAAGGCAACCCTCTTTTATGAGGGAAATGTACTGTGGCTATGTTTGATGGCGAGTATTGTATTCTGAGTGAGGATACTGTGAGAGATAGAAGAGGAAGTTACAAAAACTTTTGTTGTAGGTTGTATCCTTTCATTTGTTGGATAATAATAAATGAATGACTTGGCAATTTATCTAGTGGATGTAGCCCACACTGGGTGAACCACGTAAATCTGTGTCTCTCTTGTATTGTGTTGAACCACGTAAATCTGTGTCTCTCTTGTATTGTGTATCTTCTGTGTTTTTTTTCTGCATTTGTTTTATTTTATTGCTCCATAGTCCTTTTTTCTAACATTGGCCATCGAGAGGCAAGTTGTGGGCATAGCATAAGCCCAATAATTCTATGGATTGATTTTTATTTTATATATGGGTTAATTTTTTTATTTTTTTTAAATTAGTTTTTATAATCAATGTTGTGTTTTTTAGTTTATTATAATGTGAAAGGCCTAATATTTTTATTTTATCTTAATATAGTAAAATTGTAGGAAATAGATTATCTATGAATATATATGGATCATGACCTACAATAATGGCATCTAAAAATGTCATTGGAACCTCCATGAATGTTAGGCAACAAAATGATAGATTAACACCTGAGCTATCAAAGGCAATGAAGAATGTTAGAAAGTGGAAATCCGTGGAAGGTGAAAACAAAAAAGAATATTCTTAGTTTGTTAAAGACAAGCAATGAAACAATGGAGATCATATATATTTGTATTGTGCCGAATTAGAACCTGTGCAAGGAAATTATTAGTCACTTGGATTGTTACGAGATACAGTTTTGGTGTCAATCACACATATTGTTTATGCACTTGTCAAACAAGGGATAACTTATATCAAGTTTAGATATTGTTTCAAATTGAGTAATTATAACAAGGATGAATGTTTTTTAGAATTATGTGCATCCATCATTGATGACATTGAGAAAGGAAATGTAATTTTTTTATTTCTATTTTTGTGTCGTTTATTATTTTTAGTATCATGGTAATGTTTTAATTTTATTTAATTTGAAAATGTTATATTTTATTTTTACAGGATTTTGTGAATGACTTTCACATATGTCAGTGGGGATTTACTCTACAGAGAATGATATCATGGATGTCATCAATGATTTTCATATTGAAAAGACAAAAGAAGGAAGGAAAAAGAAACAAAAAGTAATGGAGGTTGAACCTGCAAGAGTAGACAGAGAAGAACATGAAAGAAGAAAGAAAAATCATCATTCTAGAAATCCTAAAAGGGTTACATTTGAAAATTAGGAAACTCCAAATGAAGATTTTGTTAAGATTGGTCTCGATGAGCTTATCACTCCTTCTTGCAAAAAGAACAAACAAGATAAACGCAAAAGAGTGATCGTTGATAGTGAGTCTATTCCTATTGATTATGAAGAAACGATTGATTTAGATGAAACACATTTAAATCATAAGAGGAAGAAAAAAAATGTTAATAATGTTTAAGAAGCCATTGTTAGCTCAAAGTATTATAGTGAAAGTTTTAAAGGTAGCAAAGAAATAATAACAACAGGTGTTGATATAGAAGATGGTATTATGAAAACAACACAAAATGTCATTCAAAATAGAATGAAGATGACAAACTTAGTTGATGATGGCCACATAATTTAGTTGAATGTGAAACAACTTTATAAACCTACAGAAGGGTAGGAAACATATCAAATTAGAAAACTAGATCGCTTTCATATTCACAATTTGAAAGCATTGATTACATACAATCCATATGCACATGTGGTTGACTACCTAGTTCTTGTTGACCCAATGGAAGTTCCTATGAGGGAATAATTTGATAGATCAAAATGTTTTGACTACAAATATTATGTGATTGGAGGAAATCATTATGTAGAGGCTAGAAGAGAATTGATGCAAGAATATCCCAATAGTCCTCTTTTTGAGACATTCAAATGCATAATTTATGTCAGTTTAATAGATTCAGAAGCAAAGTTACTAGCATGGGATCATAACATAGACAATGAGTATAGAATGTCCATGACCTTCATTAAAAGGGTGAGATTTATCCACAATGAATTTTTTGAAATATGCCATGGGCAGAGATCAAATGTTGATGTTAACATTCAGAAGCAATGTTGTATTGAAATAGGATTCCCACTTGATGATGAAAATACAAAAGAAAAATATTGCAAATGAAGTGATATATTTAGATTTGTGGATAACTATTTTCAATTGGGATTTAGAACTAGATAGGTATGGGATTTGATAGATGAGATATTCACCCTATAGGAAAATATTAGTATAAAAAATCAGAGAATTAAGAAGGCTAAACCATTGATATGTAGCACAAGTAAGATAGGTCCTGACATAAGAAATCTTCTTGATGATATGAATATAACACCTTGGATATCAATACAAGGAGTGAAGGATGCTAAACTTATCATAACTATATTTTCACGTGTTAGGTCAAGATAATTGTCAATGGAAGAAATGTGTGATGAATTTTAAAAGTAAGTTTGATGAGTTATTTTTATTTATGTTAGGACAAGAAAATTATTTTTTTCAGTTTAACATTATTTTTGTTTTATTTAGTCACAAGGAGTATATGAAAATACAAGAGGAAATGGTCAAGATTTTGAATGAAGAAAGTTGGGATAATATTAAATTCAACTATCTAGATTCAAGCTCTTCAAAAATATTGAAACAATTTTTTGTTGCATTCAAAAAGGTATGTTGATTTGTGACATTCATATTATTCATTTGCATGTTAATTTATTTATATTTTAATAGTTATAGATATATAACTATATGTTTGTTTGTTTCATTAAATATGCTAAAGAAGAATGAAGACGGAGGACCTGAAACTTTCAAAAGTTTTATTCGAAAAGCCAAGTTTGAAAGAGAAAGAAGGAGATGTGTTCAAAATGTTCAACTTGATGACACCCTTGATCACTACATTTGGAATGGGCTCGACACTCTTCAATATAAAGTGATATTAGGTGATTTTGAAAAACTTTCAAGCATTGTTCCTAAAAAAGAATACTCCCTATTTATTGTGGATTTCCCTCTTGGTTATACTATCCAAAACATTGAATATGATATTGATCCTTATACTTACCAATATTTCAGTAAAGTTGTTATGGGATTTACAGAAGTTACAACATCACCATTTTGGACATTTCTAGTATTTCATTCAGACACACAATAAGTATTAGTACAATCAAGCTTCAAGGGGAAAGAAAAGACAATGATGCAGTTTATTTGGTAAGATATTGAAATTGTTTGTTTAACAATTAAGATTATAAAACAATTTTATTAATTCACAAGTTAATTGAATTTTAATTTATTTATGTTACAGGCACAAGCCAAATATTCAGAGCTCCAAGAAAGAATCATTTAAACATGATTTTGAGAGTATACATCTTGCAACCCAGACAAAAGATGATTCTTATAATTCTATTCTTGTCAATGCAAATGATGGAGAGACTCCTAGTAGTATATTGGTATACAATGTTGTGGTTAGAAAGCTAACATATGAGGAAAAAGATTTGAAAGGAGAAATGGTTAACATTTATCAAAATCTACAAGAATTAATTAATTATCTTATAAATAAATTTTCAAATGAAAGAGATTGGGTTTTGGATTTGTTCTCGGGTTCAAGTAAGAATTATGATCTAATATTTATGAAATTATACTTCAATCTTAGATTATTTTTAATTTGTCTTTTTACAGTATCTAACTTAATTATGTATTTTGTATTTTCTGATTAGGTACAACATTAGCGTGTTTCCTACCAAAAGGAGGGAATTTCATAGCCATTGAAAGTGACCCAATGCAGTGCAATTTTATTCAACAAAGAATTAATGATATTCCAGCTCTTCTAGATGAAATGCAAGAAGTGTCTTGAGGAAAGGATATTTTAGTGAATCAAACGTGGAAAAATTGTCAAAGGAACCTCAAGAACCATTAGGAGGAATAATTGGAAAGGATCACTTTGGAGAACTTGTAGATATAAAAGAACCAATGGAAGAACAAAATGACACAATGGAAGAAAAAAATGACATTGACAAAGATGATATTGTGTCTGTTGAGAATGATGAATTTACGATATATGATATTGTTGATTAGTTTAAAGATGTCTTTAAGGACGATGTTCAATTTCCCAAATATTTGATGAGTTATAACTGTAATGATTTGACTTTCATATTTGAAAATAAGAATAAAGATGTATCTATTTTTGTTTTCCGATGAATCTTTTTATTGTTTCTTTTTCTATTTTATTTGTATGTGAATCACTATACATTGGAAAATTTTATTAAATGTTGTCATTTTTTTACTTCAAATGTATAAAAATATGAAAGAAAATGATCATGTTTTATAAAATTTAGACTTTTTTTGTTCAATTATGTCCATTAAAATGCTTCATTTGACATGTTATTTTAAGGAATATGTACCAAAATGTATACGTTTTTTATGATATATGCCTATAAAATGTGTATTTTTTTATAAGTATTCAAAAATATTGTTATTTAACCACAATTATTTTTTATTTATTGAAGTAAAGGTAAACTATGTGCTAAAAATGATGTTTTTCACTATATTTAAACTGTATGGAACAATACATTAATTGAGACAAAATTATATGAAAAATCGTAACCTCAAAAAAGTAAATGGTAAAAAAAAAAATTAAGATTGAAAGAAGGATGAAAAAAATACTTAAAACACTGTTGAATATATATAT